>JARJEC010103171.1:0-17712 GCA_030264575.1 Tachinus sp. AB-2021
GCCGGATATTGTAAGTGTCTTCCACTAACCAATCTACACAATTTTATATACCATTTATCTTCCTCCTCTTTTATCACCATCTCTAAGTCGTTAACCTACGGAACTGCATGCGATAGCGCGTCTGGTACCAAATGTTCTTTTCCTTTACGGTGTACCACCTCGAAATTATATTGTTGCAATCTAACGGCCCATTGAGCCAAACGACCTCTGGGGTCCTTAAGATTATGCAACCACATTAATGATGGTCCGTAATGACCTGAAATCTCACTACCTTAATGTACGTCCGTAATTTTTCTATAGCCCACAGGACGGCCAAAGACTCACGCTCGGTAGTATGATAGTTCTTCTCAGTTCGCGACAACGATTTACTCAGATAACACACAACTCGCTCTTCGCCCTCGATAATCTGTGAAAGAACTGCCCCTAGACCAAAACTCGACGCATCAGTTTGTACCACAAAAGAGTAATGAAAATCAAGGCAAGACAATATCGGTGCGGACACCAAGGCATCTTTTAACCGTCAAAACGCTTCTTCACAATATATGGTCCAACGCAATTTCACCCTTTTCTTCACCAATTGATTGATTGGAGCCACAAACGTAGAAAACTGAGGTATAAATTTCCGGTACCACGAGGCCAGTCCTATGAGACTCCTAACATCCAGTACCGTTTTCGGTAGATTATAAATTATTGTCAAAATTTTAAAATCTGTGCTTTTGTTTAACTAATCCTATGTATTTTACTGTATTTACACTTTTTTGATTGAATAAAACAAAACTTGGCTTTTGCCAACTAAATTTATCGTTTTTATTTAAATTTATAAGTCTGTTCAAGTTTTTGAAATAATAGCAAACCTTGAATATTTTACGTATGAAATTTATAGAAAATAGAAAACGATTTTTACCTGAAACATCAAATCAAGTGTTAGAACGTCTGTTGCTTTGTACTTCCTAGTAGCGATGCAAGTGATGGCAAGGTTTTACGTTAGTGCGCTATAAATATTAGTAACAGTGACAAACAATGTTTTGAATTAATAAAATAACGTTTTATATCTTATCACAAATATTAGCAAAACTAAATTTTAACAAAAATAGACAATGGAAATTTTTTTATCAAAAAGGTATTTCTGTTACAAAGCTTCCAGACTATGCATTGTAGATACTAAATTTTGGCTAATACTACATACAACAATAAACAAAATTTAATTTTTTATAATATCTTGTCTAACATTTGTGTCTAACATTTGAATATCAATTGCAGTATTTTTCTGAATAGCACCGCAATCCTAATTTTCATATTTTATTTGAATAAACTCTGTTTGATTTAAAAAATTTATAATAAGCATGCTTACAAAACGAAGATTTTGAAAAACATTAAAATGAATCGAATTAATTTAAATGGATGTTATAATTGACGTTTGTATTTTATTTTGTATTTTAAGGCTGGCTAATACGACCCTGAATTAATATTAAATTTTTATTATATAAACTTATACATGTTATGCATTTTTGAAATTAGTAAAACAAGAGCTATTTAAATAAAATATAATAATAGACGTTGCTATTTAAAAATTTTAAAAAAATACTTGCAAATAATAAATATTAGAAACAAATACTTGACTGAAGGTTATAAAACTAAATTTTTTTTGTATATATCGTAATTGCTTACAAAAATAAGCGAGCATTAGCGGGATTTTACTATCCTAAATAAACAAATAGAATATCCATTTCTACTGTTTCAATAATTTATTTAATTTTTATATTAATATATATATATTATTTTAAAATACACTAAAATAAGATTTTAAATATTAATTCCTTTAAATAGTAAATTTCAATTACATATTTATATAAACATTATAGGTTATGGTTTAAAATTCAAAATCTTTTTAAGTTTTTAATTTAAATTACGTATTGTTAAAACACCTCGATTTGTAGTTTTTGCAGCAAGATAGTTCCATCCGTTCCAGTTTTACAGCGGTCCCTTCCAGCCAGCGCAGGCTCCGCGCCATACCTAAGAAAACGTATTTCAGGTACGGGAGTCTAAGTATCTTGAAGCAAATAATCATAAACCCCTTTGTTATATTTATTATGAGTTTAATGAGTAAACGTAAACATTGTCAGATTTAACAGATGCCAAATCCATCGCAAGCTATATAATATAAAAATATACATACATAATATACATGTATTCGACCAGTGGCGTTTAAGGTGAACTGAATAATATACAGTAGCCATCTATCATACAAATAGAACTCATCAGATGCCAGCTTACCACGAACGCTAGCTTTACCGGCAATTTTACACAGAGGATGCCAAATTGTGCGCTATATATATATACATATATATATATATATATATATATATATACATATTCCACCAATAATTAAATTTTCTTTGTGTTATATAATGGACATAAACAACTATTCTTTTTATATTTTCCGGTATATCAGATATTATTGTAGCATTAATATTTTTCTAATTGCAATTAGTAGGATCACATCGGCAGATAAGTTACATTTGAAAAAAGTAGCGTATAATTTAAGATGTATAGATAATGAGCAGTAAACGCAAAGAATATCAGATATTTTAATATCTTTTTAAAATGCTTAGTTTATGAAGTTGTAGTCGACAGTATGACAAGCTGCAAAACCTGGAACAATTTTTCTTTTTTTTTTTGTTATTCAATTATATCTCATTAGAAATTTTATAATAAATAAAACTATTCCAATAATTTGTGAAAAGTGATTTGATGAAGATGCAGTGTTTAAATTTTAAACACAACTATTAATTAATATATACGAGAAAAATTACAAAAACTTCAGTCGCTTAAAAAAATGGTAACCGAAATTCTACGCAACTTAGGCGGGCATCTCACGTAAACGAGGGATGCCTGAAAAAGGGTCTTTACGGTCGGACGTGGTACGGAACGGACATTTTCTTAAGTATGAATCCAAATTATAGCGACTAACTAACTTACCGGCCAAGCCTACGGGGTTTAATCAACACCTTTTAGGAGCCTGCATTTCGGTAAGTTTCAATTGAAAGATTTCCGTTACTAGTTATATATTGTAATAAACATGTGTGTTAAACTATTAATTAAAGTATTATTCATATGTGAAAACTTTACATATATTTAGTTTTAGATAATAAAAGAAAAGTGCGACCAAAAGTAATTTCCTGACTTATTCCATGCACCAATTTCTATGGAATAAGTCAGGAAATCACTGTGCCATGTATCTCTTTAATCTTTCTTACTGAAACCCACGTTCGCGTACAATAAAAAAAAGAACTACAACAGTGTGTTTGATTTTATTAAATTGCATAATATTTAAGACAACTTCTTCCTTATGCGGCTATTATGTCGTAAAATCAAAGTTAATATTTAATTTGTGGTTTTTTATTCTTCCTTGTAATCTAGTATGATTAAATCAATATTTACTCTATAATTAATCAATTTCTAACTTCCTTCTCCTTTTAAAACTGTAAAAAAAGAATAAGCCACTCTGGAAATCTGAAAAAAACAGTTTTAATTTAACTTTTAGTCGACTGGTGTATTATTTAGTTAATATTAATTGTAAAATAGTTATTTATAATGCAAGTGGTGCAAATTGCGAGATTAAGCCACAAGGGATAACAAGTGCTCTAAACACAAGGAGTGCAAAAAGACCATTCACACACAGGAGTCACACAATATTTTATCTACAGAAAAAATATTAAACGGTAAGGGGCCGAGAAGTATGATCTGCGTAGCCACTGGTGCATAAATAGATTTAAACATTCCCGAATACGTGAAGGGATTTAGGACACGCTCTGTACGCAATTCACACAGATCGTAACGGCAGTAAAAACACAACAAATTGCTGCCAATAGAGGTGTAGCTCTCAAATGATTGTGACTATTTTAATTAGTTTCATATTAGTTTAGGGAAAAAGGTTTTTGATTATTTGCATAACAAATGCCTTTGTTTATGCCTAAACATCAATATAAAATATGTTTTTTTTAATGTCAATTGCGAGGAAAAAAATATGACTAAAAGAAAACTAATTTAATAGCAGAATAGTTTAAACCTTTGTTCTTATGCAAACAAAAGCAATTTTCTTAATTTTAATTACTAAATACACAATCGTTTGAGCCCTGACAGTCAAAAACGAATGAAATTTAGACGCGACACGTCGAGCTTTAATGATTTTCTTCATCATTGCCATCATTTATTATTATATTTACTTAAAACATAAACAAACTGTATACATTCCTGCCAAATGTGCAGTAAACACAGTAAAATTCAGTAAACAGGCTAAAATTGTATTTCACCTACAATTTTAATAATCTGACAGTTCGTTCGATTGTTTTTGTAGTAAGTAGATAAAATTACAGTATAGAATTTATTTTGAATCATTTTATTAAATGTTAATAAAAAAAGGTGTAGCCGTCGCCGGTCGGCTAGTAGATGTAATCAAAATTTTTCATAGAAAGCTGTGCATTTTAGTGCTCTGTATTCATGATATTTTGACAGTTTGTCATTATCACTTGGCAACTTTTGTCCTAAAGTACCATTAGATGTTTCATATCAAAAATATTTTGATGTATAATTGATCAATAGTAATTTATAAAGATGGTTAAGATGTTGTTTTATTAGATTTTATTATAATAAAACAAATCCTTGTTATAAACAAGCAGACATTGGAACATACTATTAAATTCATTGTCACGTGACTTAGAATTTGAATTTGAATACGCAGTCGCGGATTGGGACGTAGAAAAAAATTGAATAGATTGATACTTTCTCGGTACCAAGGCAGAGTAACTAAGAGCAAGTTTACTATATATCCACATTAGCGCTACTTTACAGGACTCAATTTATAGTTGATAATACTTGTTATTGCTTGCTTATTTGTTAAAATAGACAAACATGTATTTTAGAACTTAAAAAAAAAATTAAAACCCATATGCTAATTTTAACATGTAATTTTGAAATTAAAAACAAACCTTTTCAAACATCTGTAAACTAGTAAGAAATTACTTAACATATAACGTCTTTTCATAAATTCTATATTGTAAATTTGATCTGATTTTTTTCTTTATAAAATAATTTATGTAAATATATTTTCTTAAAATGTAAAAACAGCAATGAATTTAAATGCTCTAACAAAAATATGTCTGATCAGTGTTTAATGCGTGTCAGAAATACGTGGTCAAGAAAACGAATAAAAAATATTACTTTCAAAAAAGCTAAACTCTCATTTTCATAAACTGTTCTCAACATCCTCAACATTATAGATTGTTTCACACAAAATCTAATCAAATTTAAAAAAAACTACTATAAAGTCTTGTAAGCAGGCCATGTGTCACAAATTAGGTACTTAGATTCTTTTCTTCCAACCTTTACTATTTGCACTGTTTTTATAATTTTAAGGGTACACACATTAATATATCACTTTGGAAACATATATACTTTCCATAATTTTAATAACTAAATATAATACTAACCGATAAAAATGTTGTGTATGTTAACGGTGAAAACTTTCCAATAGTTAAATAAATTGGCTTTCTCATTCGTGTCATGGTAATTAACATATTACTTTTAAAACTTTTTCCACTTGAATACCAATCCCCATTATATATCGCATCGGCAATGGCAATACTCTAAAACAAATATATTTAAGATTTGTAAAATTAAAATTGTCTGTATATTTTCTTACAGATGTAGTTACAGCATTTCCAAACCAACAATACAAAAATAACTCAAAAGTGGTAGATATGAAATAAGCAAATTCGGCAGGTGCATCTTCGGATATCGCCTAAAAATAAGTATATCAAATTTTGTAATCAATAAATTATAATTATAATCAGTTGTATTACCGATGATAAAAAATATAAACACAGACACATTTCAAACAAAGATGTTAGTACTTGTCCACAAGTTTGTATGTTGTAAATTTCTTCCATTTTCTCAGATGCCCTAAAAATGTGTAATAAAAAATAAATACATTTTTAAAATATTAATAGTTTTTACCAAAATAACATATTAAGGTGTTTAATGCATTTTTTTGATTCATCGAGCATGGAATCTTGAATTTCTGGTGGATCTAATAAACAATCATCATCGATCATATTAAATCGTTTTAGGCATCTGGGTCTGATAGTTGTAAAGGCTTCTTGCAATATATCCAAATGCGCGCTCACACAAGCCATTAAACTTGTAAACATTCCATCTAATCCTAAAATATATTACAATTATAAATGCAATGATTTGTAAGCTAGTGTGGTATTAGGTGTTATAGAGGATGGATGGCAATTTTAAATAAACTAATGATTTAGATTTATCTAAATGTTTTATTATAATAAAATAACTCATTGAAGCAATTCACTATATTTTAAGTATTTGTGAAGCATTTAAGCTTGAATGAATCAAAAAGATGAGAAATGAACATGACCAGTTTTTCCTATATACCAACGATATATTAAATTTAAGAATAACAAAGCATTGTAAAGTATTTTGAAATGCTAATGAAATAAAATGCACATCTCGAAAACAACTACGAGAATACTTTAATGGGAACTCTAGAGTAGACTATGTCCCTGCTAACGACAAATCGCATGCAAACATGCTTGTGATCACCTTCTGAGCACGTGGTTTTGTTTACGTATATTTGGTTATTTATTTGGTTTTAAATTTACCGTAGTAACTTTTAATGCACAAAACAAATTAAAAAAATATTTATGAAAAAATCAAAATGATACTATAATTTTAATTTTATTAATAAGAAATCAGCAATATTTATTACTAGAGGTAAGCCACTACCTCTAGTATTAAATATTTATCTGTTCAAATGGAAAAAACAAATCGCACGTGATATGTCAGAAAGTTTAGCTTTTACGTAGGTAGTGACAGATATCTTTGTTGACCTTTTTGGTTATAAAAATGACAAAATTTGGGCAATTTTTTTTTAAAAACTACTAAAAGATCAGTTGACACTGATTGACACTTATTACGCGAGGTTTGTTTTCCATATTTAAACCTTTTGAAGGGCGCCGCCTTTGAGAAAGGATTTTGCCTCAAAATAGTTTATTTTTGTTTCTAATAAATTACTATTTTGAGGCGAGATCCGCTCATTAAAATAATGAGAAATGATAATGAGCTAGAATAAACTTCATTTGATCATTATTTTCATTCTTTAATATGATTCTATGGTGAATTTTATTTGTAATAATTGTCTAATAAAAATTGTCACAATCATGTCAATCATAATCCATTTACTGTTTAAACTTAAACTAAATAATTTCAAACGTCAACATAATTTATGGAAAATAATCATACAAACATTTTTTGATTAACCAAACCGGAGAAAATAGTAAAGAAAAGTTGTTTCAGAAGGCATTTAAAGCACTCGTCTATTCTTTGTGATTGAACAACTAGCTTTTTGTAAATTACCGATAAATTATAAACCAATCATATTTTAAATGTAGTGTTAAATTATATTCATCTTACAGTAAAAATTGGATATATGCAAAAATTACCGCGGTAAGTCTACTGGCAAATCAATTTGCTATCAATGTGCACAAATCGCATTAATTAGAATCTGTGAGTATTCAATATTTTCAACAATTTTATTCGAGATAATTTCAAAAAATTGTGTACTAAATATATTTTGTGCAATAAAATTAATTATGCTTCAAAATATGGTTGCCTTAAAGAAAGCACTCAAAATAATTGAATGTATTTGTGCAACCATATATTTCAAGCAAACGTTTCAATAATATTCAATGCACTTTATTTATTACTATTGACTATTTAATTTATACTCTTATGAATTAATCACAGCCAGCGTATAGACCAACCTACGTAAAATATCAGCTAATAATTTCAATATTTTGCTTGTTTGCCAGTTGTCTAGTAATGTAATGACACTGACAAATTATATTTGAGAATTGTATAAATACATATTCATTAAATAGTCCGACCAAATACCATTTGTAAATTTAAATTTAGGCTATTTAACTCAACGGATGCATACAAGAACTTGTGTTAATTTGTCAGAATTAAAAAATTTAAACTGACAAATTGTTGGCTATACAGTCGCCATCGTTAAAATATTCGGCAATTTTAGTTTACTTATGGTATTTCTACAGATTATTACATTCAATGCTAGCATTTGATTAGTTTTGGGTACGTTTCTATTTTAGCATCGATAAAACCGCAACATAAAAGAATAATACAGTAAATTGCATAAATCTGTTTATTTTATACGCGTTTAGCTATCTCGCTCATCGAGCAACAATAAGAGACACGAGCAATTTAGTGAATAGTAATAATCAGGTTTTTACAATTTAGTTTTCTTGGCTACGCTTTTATTGTCACTCTGATAATTTATCGTCGGTCAACAACACCCTCAGGCGGGCTTAGACAAACGAATTGCTAACAGACGACATATAATAATTAATTTTGTTTATGTCAATGACGTTTATTACTGAGAATACAATTTTTGAATAAAATCACATGTAAAAAGCGTTATCTAATAGCGTATTGATAAGTGAAAATAATAGTATTTCAAGTATTAAAACACAAGAGGTCGATTTTTTACCTAGTAATTTTCTTTTTGCAAAATTTATTCGAGAATTAAGGCATGGAAAAATTGCCACACGAGGTAGAGCAATTTTTCCTATGTCTCTTAATTTGAGAATAATTTTTTTATGGGAAAAAGGTTTGAGCCACATAAAAAAATTACCCTGGTAGAAAATCAACCTCGTGTGTTTTACTGGTGATTAATTTATGATTAATTATATAATAAAACATATTGAATGGTCTCGTTTTGGTCGTTTATACCATAACCAAAAACGTCCATAAGAAGAAATACGACATAATTAGGATTGCCCGAGTGTACTTTAAGGAAAATGTTGAACTAAGAGTTACATATGTATCAATGCAATACTGAAACTGTGTTCAAACTAAGACCAATTGATCAAAGATGATTGAAATATACATAAACCATTACAAATTTAGTGGAATCAGAATTCCATTACTATTAATTTGGTTATATAAACGCAAATTATCTAAAGCTGTATTTAATAGCAGATAAAAAAATAAAATAAAAAACAAAAAATTCACAAACAACGCAATAAATTAAGAATTTATTTAGAACTAAACGAAAACAGTTAATGAAAGTTCAGCTGTAATTCATGATTTAAATAAATGCTAAAAAGTTATACAAAATATATACACACGGTGTTTAGTCCTTCATGCGTATGTGTGAATACTCGGTATTTATACTAAATAAATAAACTAATTACTAAGTTACAAATATGATATGTGGTCAGTGTCTATTTGTAATAATTAAGTTATGTATAATTATTTTTTATTAGTTTTTTTTAATAAGAAAAAGTATAAAAGAAAATTGTTGCTAATTAATTATAATAGCGGTAGTATTTGTATTTGTTGGGTTTTACCTATCTAGCCTTTACTTCTAGATCTTTAAGCCGTGTTGCGTATATCTGTCGAGTTAAGCTTGTTACTTTAGAAATTTACCTACAATAATTAGAGTGTCATTAATTGTTTTCCAATGACAATTGTTGCAGTTGGGCGACTATAAGGGCACTATCCATATTCTGACCGTAGTTAAAGTTGCTTAACATTTTAAACATTTGCAATCGCCTGTGGTGGACATGCCACCTTGGCGGTTTATTAATTATATTATTTTTGTCTCAGCGATAAATCTGACAAGATAAAACCGTCATGTTATATACTTTTAAAATTAGAATATTTGAAATTATTATATAATCACCACGCCATTACTCAATGTAGTAATAAAAGATTCAAAAAATTCACCTCGGGTGTGGTTCGAACCTACAATTCTTAGATCAAGATTACATATGCTTATGAGACCCAAGCTGAATTTTTGGAATCATTTATTACTACGTTAAGTAATAGCATGGTAATTATTTAATAATGAAAAATATTCTAATTTCAACTTACATTCCATTTAATAATTTAATTGAAAATAAATTATTTGCATTATTCATATATGCTTTTGTTGTTGTTCATTTAATATAAAAAAATTTCAGGTAAAGTTTTGTTTGTTTTAATATTTCAAAACGTTTCAATTCAATTTTTCAAAATTCAGTACTTAAAACAAATTAGAATACAAAATTAATACTAACTCATTTTCTATTTCTTGTTTTAGATTAATTGAATAATAATAAGAATAATGTATAATAATAATAATAAGAAAATTGTTGAATTTTATCTAGTCTTAAATTATGATGTACATTTTATATTATTGAGTATAAAATTATAATTTATACAGCTTTAAAAATGTCTATACATAATACTATTAGTAGTCAAATTAATTTTGTTGAGCAAAAATTAGTTATTAATAATTTAATAATAGTAGTAATAATCTTTATTGAATAGCTGTGTAAATACATAATTTAAAATAAATAAAATTGTAGACAAGTATAATAAATAAATACATAGAAAATATATGTCTTAAATAAAATTATTAATATCATAATATGCATTCTGAATCAAACATTTTTTAGATGATTTTGAAAATTATATATTGGTAGATTAATTTAATATCATTTGGTAGCTTATATTAATGCTTGAATGGTTTTTAATTTCTTAGAGCATGTTTTCGTGTAATTAATGTATGTCGTATTTTATGATCATGCATGTCTATTTGTTAGTAACTAAAATATATGTGTTAGTTGTACATAATTTGCTAACTTTAAAATGTTAATTGATGGCACAGTTAACATATTATTTTCAATAAATGCATTTTTACAAGTTTCTTTGGGTTTAAGCTTATATATCAATCTTATTTTTTTTTATTTGTTTGTTTGTAAATAAATGCATAGTAAATATTCAGTAGCTCTACAGGTGCTAATTAGTTTACAAATTGAAGAAATGCATAATATCCAAAATTCATTTTTTGCATAGATCGTTATAAATAAAATGTTCCTTGTATGTATCCATCTTGGTTTGACATAAATTATTTTGTTTTGACCATATTAAAATATTACTAAGAAATATAACTAAACTTTAAAAATAACACCTTTTCTTATAGGGTTATTTGAAGAATGTATCATATGTATTAAGATAGATAACCCACCAAAAAACAGTTGAATTAAACTAAAAAAAAGGATCTGACAGGAAATGATTAAAATATCACTGGCCACGCCTAGTTTAGATACATTTCTTTGTAATGCTTGTTTAATTTTATTGAATGCAATTTAAGGTAGTCCGAATAAATATTTGCGTATTATATTTACACAAATTAAAATGAAACAATTACTTATAAAAGTTATACATACCTACAATCATCCAAGCATGCATATCACCACAATATACTTGAAACAACAAATGGCATAAAAATGTTGTCTTTGTAACATTTTCAATTGGTGTAATCAAAGTAATCGGTAATGGTTGAACATAAATTTGTCTACCGTTTTCATCAATTTTATACAATTCTTCAGATTTAAATATAAACAAGTACAGACCAGAAAATAACATACTGTAACAAATGGCATTGACAAATGCCAAGAATATCAACATCCATCGATCTGCCTGTTTCTTATATTTGTTTACAATTTGTTTTGAAGAAAATAATCCGCATTCATCATAAGTGTAATCGGGGTGCTGTAACGTCTCTATTATGCTAACAATTGTATCTCTATGCCCATACCATCTTGTTATCTTGTAAAAACACATTAAATGGTTAAATTGGTCTCTTAAGCTTCGTAAAAATATATCCAGCGATGGATTTACAAACATTACTGCAGATTCACATGGTTGGTAAATAATAAGCAAAATTATAACTATTGAATTGTATAACAAGTAACATATACGACTAAATTTTGAAGGTTTTAAAGGTACCCATAATGCGGATACTTTAAATATAAAATAATTCCAATCAAAAAAATTTTCGAAAGCAGTTTGACTATCGTATTTGTATTCCATGATTATACAAAAGTAAGATGAAATTTCACCATTTATAAGCTACAGTTGCCTTATTAATTATTAAACATGCGTGGACTGCAAGCAACATTGAAAATATAATAACCTGTTGTAGTTGATCATTTATTTATGTTTGATTTGCAGTTATTTATTATATAGTAGATGGGGTGGGCATTATAAGCTTATTATTGTATTCATACATTTTATTACGATCAGTGCATAATTGACAGAGTATAGTTGTCTTTTAGTAAAGTAATTATAACATTATTAGATATTTAATAATAGAACTAAATCTAAGCATGACATTCTAGATTCATATGTTGGTGGTACATTAAGGAATAATTCAGAAAGAAACCCCTGAATTTTAATGGGTAATTGGTTTTTTTTTAAGAAAAAATATCATTTTAATTTTTTACCACCTTAACTTAATCAATTTTTTCTTTAAAAAATATACCAATGAAAAAATGTTTGAAAATAAAGCTTTGAAAAGTTGATTCAAAATGATATTTGTTGAATGTGTATTTGAGACCAATTAGCTACTTCATCAATATAATATATCTTTACGGAACCGGTAGTCTTTTGTGAATTGTTGAAGTACCTTTTAAACAATAACAATTTACAGCAATCTTTTGATATTGTTTATTGTTGACGGATTTATAATTAGATCAATGATTATTGAATCCTGGCACACCATTGTAGCACATTTCAAATTATACTCCTAATGCAATTATTATTTTTTGATCATCAGTTTCAACTCTTTTTTTTTAGTATAATTCTCAAATATTTTCAATCTGATGTTAGTACATTCAGCAATTTGCATAAATAAACTTTTTGAGAAAATCTTCAATTACTTGATTTCTTTTATTTTTCTGGGTAGATGAGAAGTAGCTGCTAATTTGTAGACTATTGCTACTCCAAAACATTACAACATAGTGTCAAAGTGATTGATCAAATTGCAATTAATATAAATTCATGCAGTTTCCATGCAATCATATTTTTCATTCGATAATTTTCAATTTACATAATATATTGATAAGCATCAATCAATCAGTAATTATATTTATTACTAGTGATGATTAAAAAAATTAAAAGTTTTTATAAGGTTTTAAAAATATATAAATGAATATACATTCTACAAAATTTGAAATATTTATTCCTAATTTCCTTAAAAATTATCAACACAAACTAATCTTAATGAATCATTTGCAATTTTCATTAAAATTGAAAAAAAAAGGTATAATCCGATTAATACGATACGCAAATACTATGTGATCGCAATTTATTATAAATGTAACCGCAGACCAACAAGCTAGTTTTGGGAAATTACTACTCTGCGACTTTGAAGTTTTACACTTATTTTACTATATAAAAGTAATCATTTGCAAGGCTAGTGCGTTCCTGTTTTAAAATTAATTCATCATAATGTATTTAGTTGTCATCTAATTTTATTTTTTGTTGTTAAGAAATGTGAAATATGAATACGCTCCTTTAACTATCTAAAACCATAATACAAAATTGTTATTATTATTGTTTATTTCTTATTTTGCGTTTACTTACTTGCACATATGCAGCCAATGTGAGTGGTGTAAATTTTCCAATACTAATAAAAACTGGTTTTTGTAGTCGCAATAAATTAATCAACATTGTGGTTTTAATTGGTTTTGTGCAGGAATGCCAGTCTGATTCATAAATTCCATTCCTTATCTTATTTGCCTGAAATATTATAAATTAGTTATTCATTGAAAAGTAATAATAATCAGTGTTGTATCTGTACTTTTATCACAGAATGGAAAATGTACAACATATATAATAAAATATAAATACACTAGATAGAATAAAAGTAATGCGCAAACCCCCAGTAAGGTCGCAAGAAAATTGTTTGTGGTTGCCAAATTAAAAAAAAATAAAATGAAATTTTAATATAAATGTAAATGTTTTGATAATAAACTAGTCGAAGTGAGTGGTTATAATGTTTGTAAAAAATTTTGAAACTATGTAGATTTTTTCGAGTTGTTTTGAAATTATGTAGAATTTTATTAGAAGAACATGAAATATTTCTAGATTTTTTGCAAAATTTTAATTTATGTAAATTTAGCCATTGATTTTCCCACCGGATTTTTTCATAAATTTTACACGATTTCATTAAAATATATCCAGATATTTAAGTAAACAAAATTTTATAACTAAAAATGTTGCAAAATGTTATAGCATTTCATAAAATATAAAAAAAATTTATAAAATTCTTAAAATTTCTCGAGACTTAACCACAGAGAAATTGGGTTAATAATGTACCCTTCATTTTTGCAAATTTATTTGAAACTATATAACAAAAAATGTTGTAGATTTTTTATAATGTGTTAGAATTGTGCCTCTTTAAAATTTGTCGGATTGTTTTGTGTTTATCACCAATTGAAAATATCTGGTGATTCCTCAAAAAGTATCACGGTCTTCATCAATGGTCGCAATATAATCGCTGTTATAATTTAAACGATAGATCCAATTAATTCTATTAATTGTACTTAATTATTAATTATTTAACAATGAATACTTAGCCACGTGTCTGTTGCTAATTCCATATTTTCCTGTGGTATTATTATCGGGTCGATCTGACCGATTGTTAATGTATATAAATTAAACTAATTTTTTTAATATAATTTGTTAAAATTAAATTTATAGTGACTAATCATATGAAACCTAGCTTTCTTTCTTTATTTTAATTTAAATTTATACTATTAGGCCAGTCAACCTGACTCAAAAAGTACCTTTTAATTAGAAAATGTATTAGCAGGCCATTTTTTAATTATTTGCTTAAAAGTTCTCATTAACCACAAACCGCAAAAATCCACCAAAATTTCCTTGTGGTTGGATTTTTTTCTTTGTATTTTCAAATATACAGCAAAATATTCTAAATAACTTTTATATAAGTTTTATATAATATTTTGCAAAACTTTCTAAGAAAAAATGCTAGAAACCAAAAAACGGCGTTTTTAATGGGAGTGGTTTTTTTTAATATTTTTAATCTGCTTCTATAATAGTTATGAAAAATCTTCAAACAAAAGTTGCAGAACTTACAATTTTCTACACGTTTCAGATTAGCTTTGTAGTAGAAAAAACTAAAGTCAACATTTCGCCGTCGCAAATTATATTCATGCCTACTTCGTTCATGCCTCCGCAATTCTAATCTGCACATCCGTATAAACTTCCTGGACTCTTTATTATTGGTAAAAATATTATTACCATCCCGTTTTACCTCTATACCATCGTAGTTTTCTAATTTCACACATTGAATGCCATTTGTGATTTTTTGCCTTTCAAAATTTAACCTAAACGTAGTATACTTGTTATGTCTTGATGTGGAAAGCGCACAAGTTACCTTTTGCAGATTACACGGTTGGTAGTATTTCATTGAGGGTAATATACAAATCAAATTTGTAGACTACCGAAAAACAAGTACACATTTTCTTTAATTATTATGACAATAGCCGTGGCAGTAGCAGATCCCAAAGAAAATATCAAAAGAAATTTTAAAAATTAATCGCTAATAATAAGTATATTTACATGACTCTTAGATGTTCTAGGTAGTGGTCCAATTTAATCAGTACTGATTAATTGACAAGGTTTAGTAATTACTGTTAACCGTTAATCCCGCTGAACATTTCTACTCAGGTTTGTGTTCTGACAACTTAAACAGTGTTTTATATGTTTTGTTACATCCGCCACGATTTTTGGTCTATAGTAATGTTCCGAAATTCCATTATTTTTTGTTTTGCAAATAATCCTCAAATGACCAATTTCATTATAATGAATGTTAAAATAACTTTATTTGTTTACGTTCACTTTTAGGAACCTAACCTAACCTAACCATCGTTTCATATTGCGTGTTCTTTACAGTAACTTTTGTATATTTAAAAACATTTCTAACAACATCAACCCTAAAATCATACCTAATGGATTTTCTATAACGAAGTCTTTAATTTTTTATGCATTGAATGTATTACTGATACCGACCTAGATAATATATCTAGTGTAGATCGTCTGTTTCATATTACTGTAAATAAGGTCAATTTAGATCCTGGTTCTTCCGTAATCCTATATCGGGCAGAAACGGGAACAAGCTATGGTTCTTGAATGATTTCATTTTCTAGCTTGGATTAACAAAAAGAGAAAGATTGAATTTTTAAATCTCGATTTTATATTTTTACTTTTGAGAATTACATTTTTTTACATTTCTTTTTTTTTAATCAACCGTAAATACACCAAAACTATATAAAATACATCGGCTCATGCCTACTAATACTATTTGTTACAAAGGTGTTCTAAACATCTGGTATTACTAATTCTTTACCTTTCCAGTGTTTAATTGTGGAATTAAATTATTGTAGCTTCAGTGCACAACGACCAAAACGACTTCGGGGCTCTTTTAAATTGTAAACCATAATGGAGATGGGCTAGGTTAAAATATTAATAATAAATAAGCGCCACGTGTTTATATATTAAACATTGATACAACACTTATATAATTGCAGTTATAATTTAAACTACAGATCAAATTAATTGTAATAATTTTACTTATTTGATTATTTATTAATTATTTAACAATGAATGCATACCTACATGTCTGTTACTAATTCCCTATTTTCGTGAAGTATTTTTATATTTATATTTATATTATAATATACATTATTAACAATAGAGTCGGAATTATTTCACATTCACGTGTTGCGTTTAATAATTCGCGGCTTCCGATCTATATTAGACCAAGGGCAAAAAGAAATGACCTATCCTCGGTCCTCGCTCGCAAAAGAGATCACGCGGCTCGCGTTCTTTTATTTCTTTTATTATAACATTTCAATATTATTTGATTATTAGATATAAAATGTTGAATATTAAATATTACATATTAAAATTATAACAATAATGACTAACCATATTCAACCCTGCTTTCTTTCACCACTTTAATTTTAATTTATATTATTTAATCTGACCCAATTTTTTAATCGGTAATGAGATAATGTATCATTTTCAGATCAGAACAAAATTATGATCTACAACGGCAAATTATATATTATATGTTTCAATAATCACTGAAAATTGTATAATTCGTACGAAAATATTTTTAAACGTTCTTGCTGCAATTTGTAAGTTGCGACAAGCGTGCTATGTATTTGAATTTCTTTAAATTCATGCTGGCTAGTCGTTATTGACAATAAGCTCCCAACGTATTTTTAATAAAAATATATACACTTGGCAAAATTATTTATAAGATTCTTGTTTCTTATAGCTATAAGATGCCACTGCGTACTACGGGTTTGTACCCTCAGGGTAAGCGCACAGTACCGGCTTACTATCGGCGCCGACAAGCTGGTTTCTTAAAAATAGGGTTGCCAGAAGCTAAAAGTAGTTTGTAATGTATGGCGGTGACAAAATAAATACATTGTTGCTTATTATTGTTATAACGAACATTGAGTTCATTATTAGCAATATCTAAATGATATTGGGTTTCTTATTATACCGCATATTTTTATTATTGGGTTACTTCCTTATAATTTTAATAATGTTTTTTTACTAATCTAATATTTAAGTAAAAAATACTTGTATCTACATGTATTTTTTACTTAAGTTAATTTTGTGCTATGTTGAGTTTTATTTATTTACGGTATTATTTAATAATTATCATTATTGCGTATTTATTACCCGCCATTAAATCTGCTTGGGGCGCTTCAGACCTTTTTGAATTATAAGATTAAATATAGCAAA
>JARJEC010103252.1:0-15686 GCA_030264575.1 Tachinus sp. AB-2021
TACTCCAATAAACAAGCAGCTATCTTAAGATAGGCTACATAACTTTCCGCTGTATAATTCATCTTTATTTCCTTTAATTAGCAAGATGTTTCACTCAATATGAAATTGAAGAGAAGCAACGCCTTTCAACGTTGTGGAGGTTATGTTACAAATGGAAGGAACAGTTGAAACTGAGTTTGAATTTTAATGTTTTCTGCATTTATCGACTTTCTAGATGTAGACAATGTTTTGCGTGCGTGTTTAACAAGTTGCATAAATTTACGCAGGCGCCTGAAGTATCTGCGGTAAGCAATTTTTCGATATTATCGAGAACTTCGTGCGGTTTAGATGTTTAATATGTTGCCTATATTAACCTTTTATAATAAATTTATTATAAACTAGATTAATTTTTTAATAATTATTAATTTATTTAATTTAAAATTAAATTAATTATTATAATTGTACTTAATTAATAATATATAAAGTTTAGCAGTTTATTAGTATATATATATAATTTTATTTGTAGCATATTTAACATTAATGAATGTATAAAAATAAATTATTATTGATAAAATGGAAACAGTGTTAATAAAGTTTTACTCAATTTTGATTGATTAGCAAATTCTGATAATTATATCAATATAATAATGAGTATAGCATTATTTAAGAGATTTCCATGGCTTAGGATTACCAATCAATGCTTGTAAACCTTTTGATGTAACCAGTTTCCAACGGGACAGGAGATGTTGCTGTTTTGTCAGTTTTATGGAAACCAGGCCAGCTTACGTTGAGCCACCTGTATAGTACCAAGGTTGATACGTTAAAAATGCAAACATGAAAAATTCCTTCATTTTAAAATTGTTGATCACTGTAAATATATTGTTGTAGTCTCTTCCTAATAGAAAAAATATAAACAAAAATATACAAAAAAAATGAAAACATAACAAATTTATTTATAAATAACAAGGCATATTCATGGCACAATATATATATATATTAAAATAATTTGTTTTGATGCAAAAAAAACCCACTGCGAGCTATCTCTAACTCATATATATGTTTGAAGTACTGCTCAAACTATCTTTCTCCAACTCATTTTGACAGGTCACCTGTTGGACGAAACCACTCTATTCGCAATAATGAACTTTAATCAATAAAATGTTAAAAAAAAAACTCAACTCACTTCTCTGTAATCCCAGACTAATTAAATGCACATGAAAAATTGACTAAAGTGAAAGTGTTGAAAGAGCTAGTCCAACTTGGTCAGTGAAACGCAATTTATTATTTTAAATAGCATCAATGATCTGCATCCAATAAATGAAAAAAAAACTAGTATACAATGAAGTATCTCTTTAAAAGTAAATTGTAACATTTTCAGAGATACCACACTGGTCCGCAATTTAGTAAGAAAATGAAAAAAAATCAAATTGAAAACCTAGGTTTTGTGTTATACTTTATTTTTCGTTGCAATTCGAAAAATATTAAAAAAAAAACAATTAAAATCAAGTATTTCTGAAATATCCTGAAACATTTCAGTATTTTGTTAATATTTTTTCAATTTCTCTATATTATTATTTTAAAAACAAAAACATTTCTCAAATGTTGCAAACTTTTGTAAACATTGCCGATTAGTAAGCATACTTTATTTATTTCTTTTTCGATATGCAATTATTGAACTTCTCTACTATGCAACGGATAATCATTAATTTCTTAAAACCATTCAATTGCCTTGTAACTACTTCCAAATTACCATTATCAATGGAAAATAATACTGTTAAATATTTAAATTTGGAAATTAATCCATTTAAAAACATAAAGTAACCCCTTTGGGAATTAACCGTTGGACAATGAAAATTAGTGAAAAAAATTGGTTTTATGAGATGCAACGGCACCAAAATTACCAGCGCACTAACAATAACCACCGAAATATAATAATTTTCGCCAAAACATAATAAAAAACTATTAACTAACTCAATCAAATAATCTAAACCAATTTGTGGTGAAAAATCATTATGAGTTTTTGAAAACAATATTAAAAGTAAAACGAACGCCATTTTACTATCCTCCCTTCGATCGTCATCGCGTAAAGTAGTTAATATGAAGTCCTCTACATCCGCAAGCTTGGGATATTGTAAAATAACTTCTTGTCGAGATAACGCATTTTCTCTGATTCCAGATCCTACAATTCGATCCGTAAGAATATGAAACAATCGGTAAAATGCAGAGCTGAAACAAATAGTAAAGTTTTGATGTTATATTATATATTTTCAATTATAGGTACACATTGTAAATAATAATTATTTCAATTTTTAAATGGAGCCTAAGTTATTATAATTATTAAATAATTACTACGCCATTACTCCATTTTCAAATAAATGTCTAAAAGATTCACCTCGGGTGGGGATCTCTATAAGAACTACTGCAGACCACTTTTGGTTGGAAGTGCCGAATCTAGAGGACCCTAAACTGCCAAACAAAATACATCATGAAAGAAGCTGGGACTAAGTAAAAACCATAATAATCAATGCGTTTGAAAAAATTAAGTTGCCTGGAGCTGTAAGTACTTTTCACATGCTACAGAAAGACTTTGCAGCTCTGAGAAAGTCACTATGTGATATCCTCAGGACTAGTTTCGCACGTTCACAATTAGCAAGCAGCTGAAGGGAAGTCAAGGTGTTATTTATAAAAAAACCAGGGCTACCTAAGTACGTTCAGGCCAAATCTTACAGACCTTGACGTCTTTTATGCTAAAAATATTGGATAGTCAATAGGTAAATACAAAACGGGGAACTAAAGACCCAGTCACTGTACCAGCACCAGTACACTGCAAACTGGCTGTTCGTTCATCAGCTAGTTAGCAAATTCAAAAAGGCCATTCACTGCAAAGAAATTGCTTTGGGAACATTTCTAGACATTGAAGAGGCTTTTGATAATACTACCGTTACCTCTATTGATATGGCGATGAAGAGAAGAGAAATATCACATCTTGTCCAAAATTGGGTCAACTCTATGTTGAAAATAAGACAGGCAAAATAACATTATGGAAAAATTTTGGGAGAGAAGGTCGCTGGGAGTGCGCACAGGGCTACTCTCCCAGCTACTGTGGTGCTTCGTCATCGACGTCCTACTACAGTCACTAAATGATATATAGGCATTTTCGCCATAACTGAAAATCTCACCTTCATTATAATCGGAAAGTTTAGAGGTATCTAAACTGATGCAGATTGCACTAAACACTAGAAAGGTGGTGTATTAAAGAGGGACCAAAGAACCAAAAGAAAATAGTGATTGTTACTTTTATAAGATGACATAAAAACATTGGAAATGTAGGAAGTACACTCCCAATAGTTAGTTGGTTTTTTTGGGCAAATCATACACTCCCAATAACAAGGGAAGTACAATATCTGAAAGTCACGCTCGACACTAGAGCTTCTGTCGAGACGAAACAAGATTAGTATAATCTCGATCTCGTCTCATACATAATATAACATATTTATTAAATAAATTTTTGTCACAATAATAATTTTATTTATACATTTCTTTAAATGCGAGATCTCGTTTTGATCTCTCCGAGATTTTGTCTCAATCTCGTCTTGATATTACTGCCGAACATGAGTTATAATTGATACATATACCCGGGGTCTTGAACCGCAGTAAATGTGTTAAAAAATCGATCTCGTCTTGATCTCGCCAAGATTCTCGACATATCAATGTCGATCATGAATCTCGACAAAATCTTGACAAGATTAAAAAAATATTTAAAATTTTATACATAATATAATTGAATCAACTTTTTTAAAAATAACAATGAGATCTCGCCGAGATCATGCCTGATCTCGTTCGACTTCGAGAAAAAATATATCTTGTCTCGATCTCGAGACTAGATAGAGATTTTTCTCGTCTCGCCAGAAGCTCTACTTGACACCAAACATACTTTCCACACTCATTTGAAAAACGTTGCTGCAAAGGTCACACCGGTGCAACAAATATGTATAAAATCGTCTCTCAATCTTTCTTTATACTCGGCCATTCAATCGTTAATGTAGAAAGGTTGTAAAATTATTTGCATTCGCTTACTGACTGTGTTCCGATTACTAAAGATCATTTCATTTTATTACTGCTTCATTTTTTCAGGCTACCTTGCTTTGCTATAAAAGTTTCTCAAAAATAACGATTTATTATAAAAAATTAGTAACCTATAATTAAGTTAAGTGATAATGGTAATGTATACAAGTAGGATTGACAAAAAAAAATACAAAAATACACAAAAGCATATCTCCGTTTCTCCTTATTTTATATTAAGTATATTATAATTAAATAAATTTATACTTCTGGCGGAGAGGACTTGTTTCCGTCAACAAAAAAAATACAGATATTTTTTCCTACTCTTTTCTTATATTTTTGGAAAATTTGTTTGTATTACTTGGCGGAAGTAGGAAGTGTGGCATGTCAGATTTTCAAATAGAGACACGAGACTCACACGACTGAACGCACTAATCGTATTCGTGAGTACATTCGCACACACGAACGTGTATTAATATCATATAGCAATGCGCTCTGCCGGCCCTGTGTATTAGGCAGATGTTTCTTCTGTCGTGCGAGTTGAGTGAAAGTGAAAAATTTTTGTTTCGCAGTATATACGTTGCCCTTTCTCTTATTTTACAAGCTGCACAAAAAGCATAGTAGACTTCCCCAAAGTTAAGGTAGTCAGTACTTATTGTAATATTTTTTATTTAGTAGATATTTAATACTTACTTAAAAGTTGATTCATTAAAATAACGTTTTAGCAACATCATCTGCGTTAGTACATCAATCATATGAATTTTAGTGTATTGTCTCCATTTATGATTGTTCATTATAATAAATAATTTATTTAACGCAATAATGCATTCATTGCTCGTCCTTTTTTTAGGCTCAAGATATTTTAGGAGGTGGGTTATGCAAACACCCGTCCAAACCTAAAATATAAGTTATGAATAAAAAGTCGTAATACAGAATTATATGATTTACCAAACAATAAGGGCCTGGAGCACTACCTAACCCAGAATCTAGTAGAATGGTTTGCTCCACTGAGTGGCGCAATCTACTCGAGCAATAAATTTCTTCATTCGTTGATTTGCATTCCTCCTCAATCATCTCTCGAATATTTGTATGGTGCTCCACAAAAATTAAGCGAAAATAATGAAGGGTTGATTTTAAAATTTGGCATACCACATATTTGAGATTGCATTTCAACACCGATTTCAAAAATGAAATAATCCGTGCAAAATCTTTATTGGTCTGCGTGTGCGTGGTTGCAAATTTCAAAATTATTTCCACGGAAAACTAGAAACAGAAAAATAATTTCATCACTATTACAAATTAAAAATAAAACTTAAAATGTTTAAAAATATTATTTGCTAATCATATTAATTGATAAAAAAATTTAAATTATATGTATACGATTATTTATGGAAAGACAAAGTCAAAAATGGAAAGTATTGAAAAAAGAAGAAAAGAACACTAGATCATAATGAAATTGGAAGATTATAATTACAATATAATTATTATGTCATTACTCCATTTTGAAATAAATTTTTCAAAATTCACCTCAGATGGGATCGAACCCACAACCTTTGGAATTCATATCCGCTGCTCTACCAAGATAATAATAACCTGGCTGGGTTATTATTAGCTTGGCAGACTCACGTCATTTCTTGGTGATATGCGTAAATATAGTATCATAAGACGTCATTTATAGTCGAACAAATGACGTCTCATTTTCACCGTCATAATGACATAATATTTGTCATTTTTAAGACTTCATATTGATGTACGTGTTACGTCAAACTACACCCTCTACTAGCTTCTGCCGTTATTATCTTGTGAACACGCCACCACACAATCAGTCCACACGTTTTCGCCAAAACTAAACTCACTCATTGTTTTCAAATAATTACATTTAAATTATATTCCCGTTGATCGGTTGAACTAACCAAACCGTACCGCATTATTTTATGTCTCTGAAGTGCATTTACAAATATAAATAAAAATAAGAAATTTAGCAAAATATGATTATTTAGTATTTTTAATACTACAGTGCAATCTCTAGTTGCAGACACCTCCAATAAGCGGAGAACTCCTATAACCGGACAGTTTAGAAAGCACCGACACACATCCATATATTTAATTTATTTTAAGCGAACACCTCCAATAAAAGAACAAAAATAGTTGCACTGTTAGTGTCCGCTTTACTTGAAACGAAACACAGGAGAATAAAAATAGGACAAACACAAAATAATTGAATAAAACTGCAAAGGCTATCAGATCTTTGACTAAATAAAAATTAATTTTTGAATCAAGTGCATAAAAATAGTTTTACCGTAACAAAATTTAAAGGGTCTTGCTTACTTCTAATTATCAGACCAATTATATATTATGTGGTCGTAGAAATATAACAATACTTACTGCCAGGCATCGCTCCAACCATTTCCTTTTGAAGTTTTCTAGGTTTACAGCATCTTCAGTATAAACCATCAACACCTCTACTAATCTATTACAAGTTTCGTAAACATCATCAGTCAAATTTTGATTATTAATTTCGGCAATAACTTTCAGAGTAAGCGGAATTGTGACATTGCCACATTCGAAGTTAAAGTCAAAGCCCAAAATTTTTGACGAAAAAATAGAGTAATCTGTAGAATTAAAGTACTTAAGGAATTTTAATACTATTTCATCAAAAAATATATCGCGTGAGCGGCAAGTGCATTCGTATACTTCCAAAACATTGAAACCGGCGCCCTTTGTGATTTCTAAAATATCAAAAATTTCCGCTGCATTGTCTTTGTTGTATAATTGTGTCAAAGATAATTTATTTGTTTGGCCTAAATCAAACCAATCGTTTTCGAAAATTTCATTGTACAAATTATCATTTATTTTACAATGGCAGGCACTATACTTAGCCGAAAATTGCTTCAAAACGATAATTTTGTACAAATGAAAATAAATTTTTAATGATTTAGCAATCTCCTTATTATTTTCCAAATTATGCAAACTGTACTCCATTAACCATGACAAAAAAGTAACATTTCCGGTAATTGCCAAATGGGTTAATAAATACTTTATATTGTCAACAACAGTATAATTTTCGATAATACAACATTTAAAAAAATCTAATTCCCACTCGGAAAAATCATATTTAGGCGATGTAGGTTTACAAATGAAATCAAATTGTTCCAAATTCGAACAAAACTTTAATTGTCTCAAACTGTCACGGTTATTTAATTTCAAGTAAATTGCAGCCATTAAATCATCAATATTTGGATGCGTGCATGTTTCGAAAATCGTATTGAGAATTAGCAATTGATCTTTCGTTGCGGATCCAATTAAATAGGTTCGACAATTGTAGACTAAGTTTGACCTGAAAATTATATTAATTATAATAGTGAAACAATTAATGTTTTCAAATAATTACATTTAAATTATATTAATTCCGTTGATCGGTTGAACTAAAAAACTGTACCGAATTATTTTATGTGTCTGAAGTGCATTTACGAATATAAATAAAAATAAGCAAAATATGATCATTTAGTATTTTTATTACTACAGTCAAATCTCTAGTTGCAGACACCTCCAATAAGCGGACAATTCCTATAACCGGACAGTTTAGAATGCACCAACCCACATCCATATATGTCTTACTTTCTTTTAGAGGGGTACCTCCAATAAGCGGACAAATTTAGTTGCACCGTAGATGTCCACTTCAAGGAGAATTCACTGTATAATAATAATCTATGCAACATACATATAAATTGGTGGAATAATATTTTTTATGTGTTACTGTTTATGGCCCGCACAATTTTTGAACCCGGCCCCAAAAAAGCTTGAGTCGGCGGTGTATAAAATGAATCAAGTAAAACATAATCGCCCCTTTCGAAAATTCCGTAAACATAAAAACTTTCAAGATTTATGGACGTTCCCAATGACAAAGGAAGTACACTACAAACTAGAAACAAACAAACACGCCTTGATCTTAAGATGCAACAAGCATAACAAAATCTAACGGTGAGTCCAGACTTCAATCGTCGTTTGGCTACAAATGAAATGAACCAATGCATAGAAAAGGTAAATCGGTCCTTGTCTAAAAGACAACAACCAGTATATTTATTGTAATAGAATCTGATTTTGAAATCCTAAATAAGACCGGGAAAAAAATAATCCGAAGAAGACTTGAAACGAAACGCCAGCTGTAAAAGAATCCTAATCCCCAACTCAAGAGTTGCACAATAGGACTATTAAGACCGTAGTGCTGGGACGCTTGACGAATCACCTCAGGAGGAAAAAAACAAAAAGTTAAATAAAACTGCAAAGGCTATCAGATCTTAATGAATAGAAATAATTTTTTGGGCAATGTTTTTATCAAGTCGATTAAAATAGATCTGGCTTACTTGTAATTATCAGACAATTATATATTATGTGGTATAGTCTTAGAAACATAAATATTTAAACTTACATATTCGGAAAATTCTGAAGCAAATTCTTCATGACATCTCCAAGTTCTTCGTAATCGACAGGTACTGATTTCAACAATAATTCCAAACCATTGTTTTTAAACAGAAAAGCATTTCCAATTTGCTTCGGAGTAACTTCCAATTTATAAGATTTGTTTGCTTGAATGACCAAATATATAAGGAAACTATCAAAACAAACAACCGATGATATTTTGGACAATAATTTGGCCTTGTTTTCTCTAATTAATTCTGCTGTGGCAGTAGCTAATTTTTCGTTGTCCAAGATGTAGTAACATCTTAACTCCGACAATTTGCTTTCAAAATCCTAAAAATATAAATGCATTTTATTCAAATTAAAAAATGTTTCAACTTAAAATACGTTTAAAAGATTGGAAATAGAAACAGCTTCAAAATTTTTTTTTGTATCACCCAAATATTCCCTATCTAAATACTTGGGGAAAATCTTAATGCTTTTAATTAATTTTGATTTCCAAATCAGTATGGAAAAAATACTCAAAACCCAAAAAAAGTTACTATATGTACTAAAATTTACCGTAAATTACTCGCAATTGAAAAATAGTAATTTAGAGTTGTTTCAGTAGCAAGGCACATAAAACCCGCATTAAACAATCATATCATTTCGACAAACTGCTCACCATGCAGTATTATAATTAGAGTTGCTTGGCCGCTAGTCAATAGGCTAGATTGGAAATGCCCTTATCGGGAAAGATTTTATCGTTTAGTGTAGTGTATAATAACAAAAATTAAGAAGAATATATATTGATTCTAATTTCATTAAACAATCGTAGTAATTAGCAAAGTAAGAATTGATGACGGTTACTAACAGAGCTTCTGTCAAGACAAGATTAATCAAATCTCGATAACGTCTCGTCGAGATTATAGAAAACATGATCTCCTTAAGATCTTAACACGTTCACTGCAGCAGTAAATTCATTCCTTTGTCTTTGACTGCGTTAGATACCCCCGGGGGATGTGTATTTGGTTATTAGTCCTGTGAGGTACATACCCCCGGGGTATGTAAATATTTTTATTACAAAGTCCTTATATATATAAAAAAAATAATTGATAATTGTATATTTTATAGCAATCGTAAGTTGGGCAGTTTTGAAAATATTACTGCCGCACATGAGTTATACGTGATACATACCCCGGAGGACTTAGCTGAGATTCTCAACTTATCTCGACAAAATCCTGACAAGATTAAAAAAATATTTTAAATTCTACACATAATATATAATATAACACATTTATTAAATAATTTTTTTAAATTCTAATTTTAAATGTGAGATCTTGTTTTGATCTCGTCGAAATTTAGCCTAGATCTTAGAAAAAAAAAATCTTGTCTCGATCTCGATTTCGAGACGAGATCGAGATTTTTCTCGTCTCGGCAGAAGCTCTAGTTACTAACAATACCTTACATTTCCCAAACTGTCGGAAATTGCAGCTGTCGATGATGTTAAAATGTTCCAAAACCGAGTGCATCCAATCCATTCAGTAAACCAAAACCTCTCATGGCTATGATTGGCTAGATTGGTGGACTATTAAACGCTACACAAGCATGCTTTATTGGATATAGAATAATTTTTAGCAAACGTATCTATTTGGTTCATAATATAAATGCATGCTACGTTTTAAGCGCTTACTGCAACCCCAAATCTGATACAAACTTGTCTCGTTTGTATCAGAATAATTTGGTGTTGCAGTAAAGTGATGAAATAGCATTCAAATAGAATGTTAATTGTCCCTTCATATAAAGCTTATAAAATAATCTGCTCCATTCCGAAATTATACGAATCAAATTTTATTATCCCAAATGTTGAATTGAAACTTTGGCTAACCAGAATATAATGTGATGAAAATGTTGGATAGTGAGGTGTTGGGAAATAAACTAGAGGTAAAAGATTTGATGATGACATTTGCTGGAGCTATGAATTGGCCAACAAAGTAATAAATATATTTCCTTTTTTGGTTTTTTACCAAATACAAATTTTTTTTAAGTACAGTGAAATCTAGTTGCGGACACCTCCAATAAGCGGACTACTACCAAAACCCAACAGTTTATGTATATATATCTGACTTTCTGCTAAGCGGACCCCTCCAACAAGTGGACAAAATCAGTTGCACCGTTTGTGTCCTGGGAGTGAGATTTCACCGTATAAATATATGAGAAACAATAAAGCATGCGACAAAGGCAGTTCGGTGCCGTCGACGTTAAAAATTAAATGTAAATATAAAAATAAAGCACACTTTCCGTTTTTAAATACAATTTTAATAAAGAACCTGGACCAACCATTTTGGGACAAAAGTAATTATATATGAAATGAGAAAACTATATAATAAAAATTAAAAGAATGAACCAATTCAAGCGAATTTGTTTTAAGCTGATACCAATGTATAAGTTGAATAAAGAAAAAAAGTGCAGTTAATTATTTTGTGATGAGATGTTAGAAAAATAATATTTGCTATAAATTAAATATTTGCTGAGTAGCACTGTGCATTTTTTTAAAATAAAAAACTAAGTATTACACACCATTTTTGTAATCGTAGCTTTCTCTAGCTGGTATCTGAAATAACAATAAAATTATTAAATTAATAAAGATAATGACATTTTTATTAAAATATAAAATTTATTTTTTATTGACCTCAGTTGATTGGTGTTGACGCCGGGTACCCGAACCATCACCAAAAATAAAAACCGCATAGGAATATTATTAATTTTTGAAGTCGCAATTTCCAAAAAAGATTTTGTCAACAAAATAAGTAAAACATATCATATAATTAAAAAAAAACAACTTTAGTATGTTACAAGCAATCACTAACGACAATATTTTAAACATAGTTTTCCTTATCCACGCTTACGTGCATATAAATCGGCGCTCTATTAACTTCTCACTTTAACTATGTTTTTATTAGAAACTATTTCAGATAAAAAATATGAGTGAGCCCACGAGCAAACCGTTAAGACGAACTCATGCGTAGTTATATTAATAAACAATAATTAGTGAAAGAAAAGCCAAACAAGTATAAATTAACCGATACCTGAACAAAGAAATACCAAAGATTGTACTATATTAAAAGAGAGACAAAGTCAAGGATCAACTTAACGACAAAATTAAATTATAAATAATAAAATATTAACCAAACCTAAATAGCCCAAAAATAAATTTCAACCATATATATGAGCAAAGGAGAAAATAGACAAAAAGCGCCTCACAAACCTTAAAGACCTCCTGAAGAAAAAAAGAATTCGATAAATGGGAGAATGAAAAAAATCCTAGAAAAGGAAACAAAAATAAGCAACACCTTCAAAAAGGAAAAAGAAATCACAAAGATAAATAAATATAAACAAGAAGCCAAAGAAACGGACACTATTAGAAAACAACTAGAAGAAATAAAAAATGAGGTAGAATTCCAGAAAATTAGTTTATAGAATGGGGAAAATTAACAAACGAATGAAATACATAAAAAACCACCCTTGAAAACAGAATAAAAAGACGAGAAGACCGAGTAGAGAAACAGGATAGGCTGATAAACTGTATAAACATTTTAAAACACCCTGTATAAACGTTTTAAAACACCATGTATAACAATTTTAAAAAACCCTGAATAAACATTTTTAAATACGTTGTATATACATTTTGAAACATCTATATAAACCTTCTAAATTTTTGAAAAACCTTGTATTATACAGATCTATATAAACTTTTTAACACCCCCAGAAGGCAACATTTTGAAACATCCTATATAAACAATTCCAGAAACCCTGTACAAACATTTCAAAACACCCAGTATACAAAATTTGAAACACGCTGTATGCAAAATTTGACACACCATGCATAGCAACTTTAAAACAACTAGTATAAACACTTTAAAACAGGAGTAGAACAATTTTGAAACAGCCTATTTAACATTTTAAAACACCCTGTATAAACACTTTAAATCACCCTGCATAATAATTTTGAAATACCCTGTATAAACGTTTTAAAACACCATGCATAACGATTTAAAAAACCCTGAATAAACATTTTTAAACACTTTGTATATACATTTTTAAATATCTATATAAACCTTTTAAGACCCCCTGTATAATGAATTTGAAACACCTTGCATAAACATTTCTAAACAGCCAGTATACCAAATTTTGAAACATCCTATATAAATATTTCGAGAAACCCTGTACAAACATTTCAAAAAGTATACAAAATTTGAAACACGCAGTTTGCAAAATTTGACACACCCTGCTTAACAACTTTAAAACACCTTGCATAAATATATTTAAATACCTAGTATACAAATTTTTTTGAAACATTGCAAAACACCCAAAATACAAAATTTGAAACACGCAGTTTGCAAAATTTGACACACCCTGCATAACAACTTTAAAACACCTTGTATATACATTTTTAAACATATATATATATATATATATATATATATATATATATAAACCTATTAAGACCCCCTGTATAATTAATTTGAAACACCTTGCATAAACATTTCTAAACACCCAGTATACAAAATTTTGAAACATCCTATATAAATATTTCGAGAAACCCTGTACAAACATTTCAAAAAGTATACAAAATTTGAAACACGCTGTATGCAAAATTTGACACACCCTGCATAACAACTTTAAAACACCTTGCATAAATATTTTTAAATACCTAGTATACAAACTTTTTTGAAACACCCTATATAAACAATTCGAGAAACCCTGTACAAACATTGCAAAACACCCAAAATACAAAATTTTAAACACGCAGTTTGCAAAATTTGGCACACCCTGCATAACGACTTTAAAACACCTTGTATAAACACTTTAAAACAAAGGTAGAACAATTTTAAAACACCCTGTATAAACACTTTAAAACACCCTGCATAATAATTTTGAAATACCCTGTATAAACGTTTTAAAACACCATGCATAACGATGTTAAAAAACCCCGAATAAACATTTTTAAACACCTTGTATATACATTTTTAAACATCTATATAAACCTTTTAAGACCCCTGCATAATCAATTTGAAACACATTGCATAAACATTTTTATACACCTAGTATACAAACGTTTTTGAAACACCTTATATAAACAATTCGAGAAACCCTGTACAAACATTGCAAAACACCCAAAATACAAAATTTAAAACAAGCAGTTTTGCAAAATTTGACACACCCTGCATAACGACTTTAAAACACCTTGTATAAACACTTTAAAACAGAAGAAGAACAATTTTGAAATAGCCTATGTAAACATTTTAAAACACCCTGTATAAAAACTTTAAAAGACCCTGGATAATAATTTTAGAACACCCTGTATAAACGTGTTAAAAAATCATGTATAATTTTAAGACCCTGGATAAACGTTTTGAAACACCCTGTATACACATTTTTAAACACTGTATCTTAGTATTCAGTAGTAAATTAAAACTAAAATTCGTAACTGATTAGTAACATGCGTTGTATAAAACAATTCCTCGGGTATCCAACGGTTTTACACTATAAGCAATATTCAGCTATATTAACTATTTTTACCTTTGTGCAAAACTAAAGTTTATGTGAAAATTGAACAAAGTAGCGTTTAAAAGTTAAAACTGAAATTGATTGCAATCAAATTTCCACTCATTATAATAAACAATTTTACACGTATTTTAAAAGTTTTTATAGATCTAGCAACATAACCTCAAAATAGTATTTATTTAACAAGTTATAAATTTAAGATTTTAACATTGGTGAAGTATAAACCGTAAAAATACAGTGAAATCTCCGTTAAGCGGATACTGACGGTGCAACTGTTTTTTCCGCTTAAAAGTAAGTTAGATAAATTTATGGGAGTGTGTCGGTGTATTCTTGACTAGAGATTTCATTGTACTGTGAATGTGGCAAGAGTGTAAATAGTGTAATCAAAATATACTGCAAAAATGTGCAGAATTTTCAACTTAAATAGGATTTTATATTTGATTAGGCGATTGGTAATTGTTTTGACGTATACATTTACTTTGGTTTGACTTCCGGCAAAATTTTGTCAAAATCTAATAAAAAATTTAAGGTTAACAAAAATGAGGACTTTCTTAAAACGATGCGAGAACAAAATAAATTGGAATAAGAAACGTTTAATTAATAAGGGTCGGTAGCGACAAAAGCTAAAAATGTGAAATATTTATAGCACCCTTATTTTCTACCTGCTTGCTTGTTTATAACCACTTGCCGCATCCAACGTGTCCGCACCCTAAGAAACAAGCAAAAGATAATATTGAAAGTAAAACCCATTGACGTTCTGTCAGAATAATAATTAGTTAAATTCATTTTATAGTTTATAATATGTTTGCGTGCACCGATGTACGTTAACAATTAATTATTTTTTTATTGTTTGTTTTTCGTTCAATACTAAAATATATAAACAAATTACCGATTACTACAGCGACAAAATTTTCTCGGAAAAATAATTAGAATTTTAAAAACCTCACGACTTGTGACAACAATAATCCCTTAATCAAAGCAATAACGGAATATATTTATTTAGATCTCGGTCCTTTTAATACTTTTGTTTAGCTAAAAGCGGTACTCTTCCTCGGTGCTGGGACGCACTCACATATTGCCGGCCGTTATAGAGCTACATATAAGCACTGGTCACACATGTACAATCTCCGTACGTAGTGGAGGAGCACGCATGCAAGGCAAATATGGAATCCTAACAAATTGTTAATAAATACTTGTAAAATATCTATACATGTAGCAATGAATGAATTTAAAACAAACACTAATTTAGCTTATTTAACGTAAACATTTTGTGATCTGTTAAAAGCAATAAATTGCCGTTCTTAGCGCAAATTAAATTAAAAAAATCTTTTTTTATCAAATCTAAACAAAATGCAAGATCAATTAGCATTTAATCATTCCATTTATGCTTCAATTTAAACATTCACAAAGCCGCAATAAACAATAAACAAACAATGATCGTAATAATAAAAGATTGTAAGAAAAATTCGCAATGGAAGCATTTCCTGGCTAAGAATTGAAGTGTGAACAAACTTTTCTTAATAAAATAACACTTTAAGAACCATTGAATGGTATTAAATTGAAAATAAAATCACTAAATTGTATTTTTAGGTTAACTTGCCGGTTGTTAATGAAAAATCTTAATATGCAGCTTTCGCTTGATATAAATTCATGCAGCATTGAAAATATGATAGAAATAA
>JARJEC010103260.1:0-17123 GCA_030264575.1 Tachinus sp. AB-2021
AATTGTAATCATGTTTTTCCGAATCTTAAATTAAAAAATTTACATTTTTGACCTAAAGGTTCCAAACTTAATTACTTAGAATCTGCCGAAATTTATAAAAATAATTGTAACCCTTTTATTAATGTTTTAAATTACCGGTCAGAATGAAACCATATAGTTCACCTCTTTTCAATGTTATGTAAATTAAATTTATTTATGTTCATTGTTTTATTTATTTATGTTATTTTACTTTTTCTAAAAATATAATCCATATGTAATTTTCATTTAATCTTTTCTTAGTACTTTGTTGAGCCATTTGTTTCTTATTTATTTTTAATTATTAATTCTATGTAATCCGCTTACTAACCCCTCTTATGATGTTTTTGTCTACATATCCAAATGTATTGTTTCTATAACATGTTCAAACTTGATAATGACCTTCACAAGTCGAAACTTAAGTTGTTAATATATTGATTTTTCAATAAATATTTTTGTGATAAAAACTTAGTAAATTGTTTTATTTTATTAAAAAAAACTCATTTTTCCACATACTCCAACAATAATTGTTCTCATTAGATACATATATTTTTATAATACACTTTTTTGATGGCAGATATAAATTAATCCATTCTTATTGCCACTATTTACTTTATATTAATTCAAGGAATAAATATTATATAATTTTCTATCATAATTTGTTTGAAATTACTTATTGAAAAAAAAAACCTTATACGGGTCAATATGACCTGAGCAGTACAAGTGTAGTTTGGTAACGAAGGGTGCAGGAAGGTTAAAATCTATTCAAATTAACAAAGAAGTGCTAGTAAACTAATATTTTAAGTAACCGATTTTACTTGATTTTACTTGTTTTACATTGTTTCTTGCGTATGCTTAGCAACTGACACTTTTTAAAATAAAATAGGTACTTTTATTTAGAAAAAGTTCTTATTTTGTTCGTCATAAATAAACTTTACAATTTAAAATAAATCTTAATAACGTTGTATGAATAATTTGAATCACGAAATTACAAAAAATATTTTAAATCCACACCAAGGCGGATTTAAATTATTTTTTTTTAAATTATAAAAACATTGTTATTTGTAATTGCAAATTCAATAAACTATATATTGTTGAAATCAAGATAAAATTTTACACTTTATAAAAATAAAGCAAACTATAGTTTCTATTTGAAAAAAAAATGGATCAAATATTTAAAAAAAATAAAGTTGGAATTCATACTACGCCACTAGATTTTACATAAAAGTGCCCATAAGATGTGTTTTCATAACTTCAGAAACAAACCAAATAGGTTATTATAGAAAACAACCAACTTTAAAAAAATACGTTTTCCTTGGAAAGTAAAAATTATAGATAAATTAGATTACTACCATTAAACCCATCTCAAAAAATAAGCTCAAGACAATCTTACAAGAATTTAGCTAACACTTTTACTACCAAAATTGCTTACAGAAACGTTCAACTTTGGCCACCTTGTACATGGGTATCCACAATGTTTGAGAATTTTAAAATTCCTGCCATGCAAAATCAATGTAAGAATTTTGGAGTACTTATTTATGTCATTCCAAGTATATTAAACACAAATTCTTATGCGTTTGCAGCGAATGGTCTAAACTGGAAAAAAGTGCGTGTAAGCGGCTCTATTCCAAAATTCTGAGATTCTTTTGGCATGAAATTTAATTAAAATTATTTAATAAATAAACATTGTTGATACCATTGCATGTGAGTCTGGATATAACTCTTACTGTGATTGGACTAGTTCTGCATCTATAATCCGTCAGATGGCGCAGATGTTACGATCATTTGATTATAGTTTAAGTGAGCTTCCAGTGAAAGAAAATTAGATAACTTTTGAAAGGTTATTGCTATTTAACAAAAAGCAAAAGATGGCTCTTTTGAGTAAGATTAAATAAATAAAAGTATTAAATCTCTTAAGATTGCCTAAATTTCATTGCTTCTTAACTTGTCGATTTATGTGTGGACCTACTGATTTAGCGGAAACAATTTGTAATATCATTGAAATCTAGTGTTGCAAACCGTATCAGAAGTATCTCGAAATTCCGGCAGATTAAAAAAATACAAATCATAAGGTTATTAAAAAACCAAAATATAGACACAGCGCAATATTATCTGTATATGATATATGAAGATAATAAACTAAATTTTGCTAGACAAAGCATTACTCTAGAACATTCGGTAGCTGCTATGCGTAAAATTTTGATCTTAGATGTGGTGTTGGTAACGATGCTTTGATGGTATTTTGCTTATTATTCCAACACTAGATTCTATTAACGTCACAACATTTCTGCACATGCTTTTAAATCGAGCCACTTGTATAAATTTGATAATCTTGGTTTTTGAGATGTTCACATTTTGGAAAACAAAACTCACGAAATCAGTGTTAATCCGTGTCAAGTAATCTGTTAGTAGTTTTAGAAAAAAAAATTTATAGAAAAAGGTTAACACTTTGGCATTAGTAAATATGTAAAAGGTTATGTTTAGGATATATCTTATTTATTAATACATTTTGTATAGTACATAGGACACGATTATAAAAGGTGTTAACACGAGAGAGGTCTAGAGCATGCTCTAGACTCTTTTGCAGCAAATGTTAAAGTTACATATAAAAAAAAGTATGTGCCCCACATCAAAGTGCATGTAGACCTTTTTTATCTCCATATTTATTGTTGACCTTTTTTTTGTCGTTAGAACGTAGAAATCTCTATATTCCACATTTGTTAATGACCTGTTTTTTGTTCTTTTTTTATGTTCTCCAGGATAAAATTTATATATTGTTCATGTATTATTTGAGCCACAATTAACTTTTTATACAGGTGCATGCATCTGTCATCTCCGCTCTGAACAGACTTCTCCCGTGTTATGCGTTCTTCTATCGTTACGCAAAAACAGCTTCTATATGCCACACTATTTTGGTTGTACTGATAGTGATATTTACGATAATTTTTTTGTTTATACTCCCATTGTTTAATGTAAAATAAAATATTTTTTATAAATATTCTATAAAAGTAGAATACAATTGATTTTTAAGTCTTTTTTAAAAATAATTAAAAAATCACTTAAGTCTGTTTAATCGCGTATTATATTAGCAGCAAATACTAAAAAAACGATAATTTCATTCATGAATTTTACCGCCGTAAAAGTTTTTAATGGATTTTCGCCCACCCATAAAATTCTATGCATATGATTTACATTCAAACTTCAGCAGTCAAAATCAATAATACCGGTTCATTATAGAGAATGCTATCGATATCTAATAATTTGTATAAAGTTTGTAATACAATTGAAACATTAAATATGATTATATCATAACGTTAATAAGAGCTAATAAGGTTTTGTGCATATTGTATTTATAGTAAAATGTGATTTCTGAATAGTGAAACATAGAATATTCGGAGAAACTAACACATTTTGATTTTATTACTCAATATAACGAATAACAGCACGGTTGAGAACATAGCATCTCGTTCATGTTGGAAGTTCCGATTATATTTATCTACTAATAAATCGTGTCAATTTAATACAAGTTGCCGAAGTTTGGGCGCTATGGGAAATAAGTGAGACATAAATCATAGTTCCACGACGTTGAACTATTATTGTGCGAATCCATTTGTTTATAATATAACACTTCCTCATTATAATTATTGTTAAACAATTATTATTATTATTATAATAATATTTATTAATATAAAAATAATTACATTTGCCTATAGCAAATCTTTCACTAATAATAACACCCATAAAAAATATAATGTCAGTTATAATTATACATTGTAAATTTCATTAATTAAAATATCTGTTGTGGTTTTCAAAGATAATGAACAATTTTTACTTTTTAGTTTGTCTACATTGAAACTCTCGCAGTGAGAATACGGGTCTTGAACCAATTGGATGTTTCAATATCCAATTCAATTTACATTTGTTTTACTTGAAATGTTCCACTCAGTAGATTAAATTGAGATATCAATTGATGTATCGGGATGCAAGACATTTTATTACCTATAAATATTTATACACTTTATATATTCATTGAAAATATTTGACTTGATATTGGTGTTTTTAAAATTGTATTTGCATTTTAATACGTCATTTAATTTATAATAATACTAAAATAACATTATTTTATTTTCAGGTAAGTTGCAGATGATCAATTATTGTAGCGAATATGGTAATTATAATTAATAATAATAACAAAGATGAAGACAAAAAGATTGTAAGAAATATTATTTATAGGTTATAAAGTAAACAAAAAAAATATTTTTATCAAAAACTGTGTGTGAAATAATAAATTGTTGGGTTCATTAATCGATTTAGCATTTTCCGTTCTAAGGTAAAATACATTCAACGTGTATTGATAAAATTAACAACATGAAAGTAGTTTGAACAACCTATTTAACGGTACAATAAATAAAATACTCAACTCCTAATTTGTACTTTCATTATGTGTTTTTTGTGCTTGAATTGGATGTTGATGTATTTCCGTTATTTCAGAGGGAAATGATGTTAATTGTACCTTTGTATTAAACATTTCATTCAAATCAATTAAAGTTTAAAACAGACTTCTATTGTACTAATTGATATCATTTATTAATTTTGTTGCATTGTTAAATATGAATAATAAATATTTAAGAATGGAAATGTGCATTAACAGCATTAATTAATATAATAATGTAAGAATGTTTCAAATAAACTTACATATATTATAAATATATGATTAAATATTGCTTGAAAAGCTATACATATTTAGTGTAGCTTAAGGTGCCGCACCAAAGTCAATATTTTTTTTGTAAGATGAAATTTTACCCTTGCTTGTATTATATTTTTATATGTTACTAAAAGATTATATTAAATTATATTGAAATTTAAATAAATACATAAAAAATATATTTTAGATTATAGATGCAGCTAATGAAGCTTTTGAATAACGTGATTGTTGGTCTTTAAAACTTCAAAAAATTCTAAAAATTGCACTACTTATTTATAGAAATCTACTACTGCTATAAAATTTTTGTTTAATCAAAAGCAACAATAAATTTGAACTAACTTAACCTAACCTAACCTAACCCGCAGCTAGTATCAATGCGGCCCTCAAACAATGAATTTTAAAAACTTTTTAGTACTGCACTACCGAAAAATATACGTATTGTACTAGTTTTTCGCACTAATTATTTTTTACTATGTTGTTTTTGATATGTATAATATAAATATATATATCCAAGTAAAAAGAATTTAAATATAGTGTACTTTACTAACTATATATAAGTTTGGTTGCTGCGGTCCCCAAATATTTTCTATTACTAAAATATACTAAAATGTGACCCCGGACATCAAAAAGGTTGGGGAAGCCCGATTTAAAGCATATGCAATTTTTGTTTAAAGCACTTAAGAATTGAGTTATATCCTAAACAGTTATTTAATTACTTTTTACAAAAATATTGTAAAAATTTATAGAAAATTTTGTTCTGAAAGATTGTTAGAAATTATCAAAAAATATTGCTAATATTTTTTATTATTATATATTTTTCTTGAATATCAAATAAAAAATCTAGAAATTTGAATGTATAAAATACATCTAACTTGAAAAAATAAAAAAAATAGTATACAAAGTATAGAAATCGAAAGTAAGTCTTATTTGTGTGATGGTTAGACGTCCTTTGTAATGCATTCTATGTTATGAAATAATGACAGGCAGGACACAAACAAATTTGATTAAAAGTTCATTTTTGTAGGAGAGATATCCCTCTCCTTCAGCGCTAAAATAGGGAAAGGGCTAAATTATTTGTGATATTGGGGTTTTATATTTATCTTTTAATTAATTTTAATTCAAGGTATACTTAATTTTGGCGTTGAAAAAGAAGAGGGGTATCTTTCCGAAACGTTCGTTCGACAAAAATAAACTCTTAATAAAATTTGTCTATGTCCTATCTGCTAATATTTTATATCCATATGCTATTTGCTTGCTTATTTATTTGTTCAATTTAACTGAATTTTTGTTTATTTTCTTGCTTTTTATTTCGTTTTCTGTGTTGTTACAAAAATAACACAAAAAAGATCATGATTAATAGACTCTGTTATAACATTCCTTTCTGTGTTGCTTTAATTTTTGTAATAACACAAAAACAAAAAGAATTTAAAAAAAAGCAATATCTGATTTAAATTAAAAAAAAAAAACAAATAGTAAACCAATTAAAAAAAATACAGAACAAAAAAAGCAAGCAATAATTAACAAAATATAAAAAATATGTAATAAAACATAAAAAATGAAAATCAACAAAAACAACATAAAAAAAAACAAAAATTAAAAATATAACAAAAAATGTAAATTAAAAAGCACACAACAAAAAAATTTGAAAAATTAACAACAAATTAAAAATAAATAAATAAAAAAAAAATGAAAAATTAACACACAAAAACAATTAAATCTTAAACAAAGAAAAGAAAAAAGCAACAAAATACACAAATAAAAAAAACAAACAAAAGTAAAAAATAACAAAGAAAACAAAATAAAAATCAACAGATACCCAAAAAATTTAATAATATGAAAATAAAACTAAAAACTAGATATAATAAACAGAAAATATTAACAACAAACCAAAACCTACCAAACAAAAAAAAAAATATTAAAAAATCAACATTAAGGTTGCGATTTCATGAACCTACATGATTTATATAAAATTCTTATTGGGCTGTGCTGGTATTTATTGGTTTACGTAGCAAAGTGAAGATGTTAGAATTGTATAGTACTTATGCAACTTTTAAAATTTATCCACAGAATGAACGCAATTACAAACGATTGAAACATGATTGTTACTTTTACTTGAAACATGATTGTTACTTTTACCGTTTTCCACAACAAAGTGTAGAAATAGTTTAAATGTCGCGGAATAAAAACTGTCAAATATGTAACCTTTAAAAATTTAAAATTGAACGAAAAATATGGTATGTTAGAATCTATTTATATTCAGTAGCATCACCTATATTTATTTTTTGTTTGCAATTTGTTTTGCGTAAATCCGTTATATTATTACGTGGAAAACGGTACAAACAGCAACAGCCTTTCAAACGTTTGTAATTGTGGCATAAGTACTATGTAAGCGTCAGCTTTGCCCAATAGGAATTCTACATACATCAAGTACGTTTTGGTAATCGCAACCTTAAAACAAGAAAAAAAAGTAGTATTAAGAAACAAAAAAAAAAGAGTTTAGAGAATTACGTTTCATATTCAAAGTATTAAAAATACTTACAAAGGTAAATTTAACAGCCGGGATGCATATATAGTGTGATCAATTTCAATTGTTTTCAAGGCAAGTAACATTAGCTACGGTCAGCACTTGGATAGGTGACCGCATAACCACGCCTACTTGTATCATTTGCCTTAACTTAACAGATATATATATATATATATATATATATATATATATATATATATATATATATAAACACGGCTGAAGGACCTAGAGATTGATAGTCAGTTGGGTAAAAATCCAATATATACAAATACTACTACTAAGTGAAATTTATATCTATTATAGTCTCACCAAAAACATTGATTTAATACAGAAAATTGATATAAAATGCAAACTTATCGTATAATCTTTTAAAAACTACTGCAATTTATTATTTAAATATTACTTACTAAAGTTTTAATTGACAACTTTTATTAAAGGTTAATGCAACTCAAAAAATATTTCTAAAAGTAACAATCGCAGAAAACTTTTGAGAATTGCAAAATGGAAATAAAAAATATTAAAAAATGCGGTTAAAGATTTAAAATTCGACAACAATTTCAATTAATGATAAAACAATTCACAAATTTTACGATTAAAAAGCATAAAAACACTAAAAATTACCCGCAATAAAAAATCTTGATGAATTCTACCCAAAAATATGCTCAAAATGACGATAAAAATATTTCTAAAAGTAACAATCGCAGCAATCTTTTGAGAATTGCAAATTATGATAAAAATTCTTAAAAATTGCGGTTAAAAATTAAAATGCAACAAAAATTTGAATTCATCATAAAGCAATGCATAAATTTTGCGTTAGAAATGCAAAAAACCACTAAAAATTACCCGCAATAAAAAAAGCTTAAGGAATTTTAGAAAAAATTAGCTAAAAATTACGATATAATATATAAAGTTATAATTTATAACAAAAAACTTAATAATTGCAATTTATTATTGAAAAGTATGTAAATTGACAATAATTGCTATTGTAAATCAAAAATTATTATTGTTTGATATTTTCTTTCAATCTAAAATTTTGCAAAAAGAATAAATTTATCTAGACGTTTCATTGCAAAATTAAATAACTAGGTAATTACTAAAAATTGAGATTTTTTTATGGAAAGTTAATATCAATGTAATATATAAAATGTGTACAAAGAACAACTATTGACTTAGAAATCTGTAATAAATAATCATTTATGCAAGTATATAATAGGTGTTGCAATATGTAAAATTTGACATAAACGTCCGTAAATTGATTGTTGTTTTTGTTTCTAAATTCAAAATAAGAATATTTGTTTCTATAAAACTGGAACAACATTATTAAGAAAACTTCTAAAAGATACATTGTTATGTAAATATTCCATTGCAAAATGTGATATTTGACACGAACACTAGTAAAAAATGATACAACTATCATTTTTTGTAAATTTAATTTTACAACGAAAAAGTAATAAATCCATTGGGTAAAATATGCAAATTTTAAATATTTATACCTATCAGAACATAATAAATATTAAAATAGTCATTAAAAATTGCAATTTCTAGAAACTTAACATAAGGCACGTTTATTATGAAAACCAGTTCAAATTAATATCTTTGTTTATGAAATATTTTGTATGAAACAAAAATGTATGACAAATATAATGTAAAATAAATATATATGAAATATAATTAAAAACTATATTAATTGTATTGATAATTACATTTTATTAATTAATTTAACAATACAATTAATAAACTTTTATTAATTTGCAATTATATTGTAATATTAAAAATTGCTAACAGTACTATAATATTCAAATTAATGTGATTTAATCGGATTATATTTATCTATGTTCAAATATTAATATTGGTTTATTAGTTTGTTAACTTATTAATGTAATAATTTAGTAATATACGCAAAGATGAACATAGTTACCTTTAATTATATAGATTTATTGTAATTAGTTTGAATGAAGGTTACGTTTCATTTGGCAAATTAATTAAATTAAATTCTATTAACGCAATAACCGCAATAACTCATTAAATTCGTGTCAACAGTTTTCTCATCGTATAATATTGTTCCGCATTTTGTTTCCTGGAAGTAAACCCATATAATACATTTTTTTGTCAGGGGTCTAAACAGAAAAGTAAGTTATGTCGTGTTAAAACTTGGTTCATATAAAAATGTGACAAAGTGTAAAACAAGCTTATATATTTCATAAAAGTGTTACCCACATTTCCACTGACAACTTAAAAGATGTGCCTGCCATTCTCATGCGCGGGACAACACACAAAAGTGCCAAAAATTATGGCCATCTATTACTACTTTAATCTCGCTAATGTTAGTTTTGGATTTTTTACAGTTGTATGGGCGTATGCGAATTTATGGTCGTCTCTTTTTATTTCCTATTGTGTTTTAAACGGTGCTACATTTAGATTTACTGCATCGATGATAACGCTGTTGTTTTTTATGAAAAACGATGACTCGAGCTCGTAAAGTCTTTTCGGAAACATTTGCATCAACATTGGAAGTTTTATCGTACTACCGGGGACACCGGCTAATAAATACAGCGCTTAGTCGAAAGGGGCAGGTAAGCAAACGTGAAATAAATGAGTCGTAACTTGTGAGCTGGCTCATTGTTCTCAATTCCGACCATTTTAGTTGCTTTGCGGTACATTATAAGGCGCAACCACTGCTCATTGTTACTAGTAATAGATCGACCACTATCCGATAAATGGTTTATATAAACAGCCTAGTTTAGCCTACCGTAGCCCAGATTTTGAATTGATGGAAATACTGACGAGTTCGAGCTCAATTAGCGACCCTCTATAATCACGTTTCAATTTTAACAACAGATTGTGTCCATATTGGTTTTACAGTTTCACTAATAATCGATTTTATGATGTTATTTTACAACTAGTAAATTAAAAATATGACATACCCAAAAATAAACATAACTATTAATTAGTGCAATATTAAATATTCGTTTACTTACAACATTTTTATTTTAATATCAAAACGGCAAATTTAATAAAAAATAAATAACAGTAGAAGTCTAATTAAATAAAAATAAAATTTATACGAGTACATAGGATAAAAAATGTCCCTTATTGTGATATTTGTGAGGTCGGTATCATTTCTGGTTATTCCGACATAAACGACACCTTCTTATACGTTTCTTTTGTTATTTCATATTAATTTGACGATTCAAACACAAAAACGCATCGATTAACATTTTTTATAACAAAAATTACTTTTTTCTTTTTGAATCTATGTAAAAAATAGCGTTTTCCCGTGTTCCAAAACTATTATATTTTAAAATTTATTTATAGTTCAGTTGCTATAATATTAGAAAAATGAAACTGTATATTAATATCTGAAATACATTTTTATAAAAGATAAATAAAAAAATATTGCTTTCAATTAAGATTCTTAAGCTTATTTCGCACTGTCGCCTTGGAGGCTCTGGTAATATTTGCATAAAACTGATTGGTATCTTTTTGGGAATGAATCTTTCTGAAAGACGTATAGCAAATAGAGTCCGCACATTAAGGGACCTTCAAACAGCGACCGAACAAATAAGACTTTGATTTTTTTGTTTTGTTTAACGGACGTGTTGACTGAAAATGTGGCGTCAGCTGCCAGGACACACGCCCCAGTCTACGGCAAAAGAAAAACTTACTTTATGCTCGCTATTGCCAATCAAATTTGAAATATGAATATAAATTAAAAAGGAAGAAAACATACAGTTTAATTAACCGATTTGGTTTTATTTTTATGTTTGTACAAAGCGGCGATTCTTATACGAATAAAAAAAATACAAATTAATAAGAAATGAAAAAAATTGGATACTTTAATTACTTTTACGAGGCGAATAGGGCGAGTTGAAACCCTGTTTTAATTACTCATCCCAGTATTTTTTAGGCGCGTTTTTACATCTTTACTGGATAACCGTTGCTATAATTAATCCAGTCTTAATTAAGCGTGCCTCCATTTATACCTATCAACGTTGCGCGCTACAAATTACCCTACGCACAGCATAAATCCGTATACAAGAACACCTATAAATTATACACTCTAATAACAATTGGCAGCAGTTGCCCAAATCGGAAAATAGTCGGGAAAGTGGCGAGGATAAATTTCCGGTTGTTTTTATACGATTATGGCGTTTTTAATGTCAAGGGAATTTTGTGTGTGCGATGTTTAATGGGCATCTTCCAATACGATTTTATTTTCTTGTATAAACCCATAAAATTTTATCTACTTCCTTTCAGCCCTTCCGGCATTTCTTTTTTTTGTAATGAAGTAAAAATAAAATTGTATCACTGGAAGAAATGTAATTTAAAAATTTGGTTTGTTAGCTTAAAATTAATGCATGGCAAGGTCTTTTGCTACATGAAAAACGTGTCAGAGTTCCCTTTTAAAGGGCTTGGTTAAAATAATTAATGCCATAAATTAATATAAATTGAGCCCTACACATAATTAGAGCGAATCGAGTTAATACCACCCACACAATTTATAACGGACACGGTTGGTATATGCCCTTGATATGTTTAAGCATCACATCAAATTAAAGGATTATAAAACCATATATACCGAATCTATTTTCCTGCAGCATATTTACACAGCATGAATATGCAATATTATAAATATTTTACATATCCTTTAATAGCAAAATTCAAATCCTATAATAAACGTTGCGTTTAACTTTGTAATACCCCATTTGATGTTTGGAATTGGTAAAATAGAGAAGGCAAAAGATAAAACAAACATGAAAGCATTTATCGAATATGAATATTGATGCAGAACGATTGCTGTTTGCTATTATATTTCCAGTACAAATTGCGTCGAACATTTTGCTGAAGATAATGCAAAATACTTTTCACAAGTTATTTAAATATAAAGAAGACGGCGGCAATGCGAATGTGTATTTGCTGAATAAAAATCCGATTGTGAATACAGTTGCAATACTTTAGGTGAAAATAGATGTCCGATCAATACGTTTGATTCCCCCAATTTAATATAAATTACATTTTATTCTTCTAAACCTCAAAAGATAAACAACAAGCAATTAAGTTCTTTTTCATCTACTAACTATCAGTTTTGGTGATCTATATCCGCCCTCTCGCCCGCACTCTATCTTTTTTTATGTCACATCCGAGAGAGATATTTTTTGCGGTCGTATCCAGTGACAGGACAAATTAACTTTGATAAAATGTGAAAATCAATCATCGGATGCGCAGAGAAAAGGTATCACCATCTAACGCAACCGTCAATCCGAATTAATAGGATGGGATTCGCGTACTTCTTGGGGAATTCCAAAATAAATATCGGATCGGGTATCATGTATCCTGTCGGAACGTGTTCATTTTTCCCGGTATAACGAACGTTTTTCAGGCGACAACCTTAATATCGGCACGATGAACACTGCACTTAAGAAAGAAAATAAAACTTCATAAAATGTAAACGTTTCAAAGCAATAAACTAATACCAATTTGTAATTATTTTTTTTGCTACATCAGGACCAGACGTGCTTTTAAAATTTATTATTAAAAATATAAAGTAATTGCAAAATATTTTTAGAAGAATATATTTTTTAATTAAAATGATTATTAAACAGTTTTAAATACAATAATAGAAATTGCCCAAAATATTTGGTTAATATGAGGTTAGTTTAATGTAAGTAGTATTCATTTTATGCAAACATTGACACATTGAGGTTGAATTTAAATGTAGTAAAAGCATATTCTTTTTATGCGCTTAGAGTTAGTAAAATATGCGAAGATATTAAAAAAAAAGATCAAATATGAATATTATATGGGTTTAAATCTCATGTAGTATGAAAAAATCCATATTGCCATATTTTATTTTATTTATAATATATATATTTAAACACATTTTTAAATACTTAAGAATAAAAAGTAATTGAAATATTTTTAATTTTTAATTTAGAATATGATATATTGTGAATAGTTACATTTGAAAAAGTTGACCTTGAGAAATCAATACAAAAAATAAAAAATAGTTTTTTAGATAAAAAATTATTTTGCTGTACGCGATTATAAATAGCTAAGTGCACAAATGCCTATATTCTACAGATATTATAATCAAAAATTAAATTTTTTTAATAAATAGCTAAGTACACAAATGCTCATATTCTACAGATAATATAATAAAAAATTTGACTTTTTTGGTAACTTAAATATTTCACATTGCAAATGTTATATAAGTTTGCATCTTCTGTTGGTATAAATATATAATTCAACATAGATGGTTTTTAGTAAAAATCTGTTACAGCATCTAAAGGTTAATACTCGCTTTAGTCGGCGCTGCAACCCGATTCCATAATTCATGAGTTCAGGAGTTTTTGGGCATTGGAAGAGGTCCGGATTTTCGCGTTATATGTACACGGACAAAATCCGGGGACTGTGCATAAATTATCGCTTGTTTGTTTGGATCCTCAATATAATATATTATATCTAAATAAATCCAGGTGGCTGTGTAGGTGGGCGCCCTTTAAATTAGCCCAAATGAATATAACTCACTGCGACTTCTGGGCGTTCAGATCGTATATCATTTTGGCGAGTAACGTGCGGAATTTACCCCCGCATATATTTTTTTATATTTTTTCCTTCTTTTGTTTTGTTGCTGGTTGCGACCGCCCCACCAAAAACTCTAGTGTAATATTTTATGTAGATTTTCCATGCTGCAGTGGTGAAATGTCGCTGCCTGTTCAATATTTACGCGTCGCAAATGTATGTGTGTTTCTCTTACTGCTGGTTGTTCGAGCTAAGGCTAGATATGAAGCATTTTATTTACATCAAATAAAACATCATTTACACATTCACGCGACAAATGTAAACATTGTGAATATCTCAGCGAAACATCGTTTGCGAAATGGATGGAATCGATTTTTACCCTCCTTCAGAAGCTTACTTTCAACGCATCTTTTCAATTCACGGACTAAGAGTCATTTATTATGTTTGGGTGTAATTTATTGCAACTTCTGTGACGTTCCCTAATTTTTCTATGACATTTTTTTGAACAAATACTTGGTAATTATAAAAGTAAATAAGAAATCAATTTGAGTTAGTAACACGGATTTTTTTATTAATTTCAAATATTTTTATATTTTAGCAGCCCTTAGTTAATATGAATAAATATTTATAAAATTATAAAATAAGATAAATACAATACCATATTTACTCGGTTACAATGATGCTAATAAAATGCAATAGACTATAAAAAATAAATAAAAATTTGAGTTTTTTTCAATTTAATCTATTCAAATAAGCAGCATTATATTTTAAAATTTGTGTACGTATTTCAATTCCATAAATTTAACTGCTATTGGCTAGGTTAGGTTAGATTCATTTTTATAAATAAACATCATTATTATGCTTGTTAGATATTATACTATTATATAATAAAATTAGTTATTTTTGTCTTAATAATTAATTACAATTTCCGATATAACTGGTTAGTCTGTTCAGAAAAGCACACACAATAACGACAGATATTAACATTGATCTATTTTGATTGATATATGGTGGAAATAATACGATTGTAACGGAAACAAAGCAGCACAATTTATCCATCTAGAAATATTTCCAACGTGTTGCTATAAATATGTACGAACTACTGAATCCATCATAAAAATGCCATCAAAAATGTTGCGGCTGCATAAACTTATGTTGCAGCGTCTGCATTTCCCACGATACCATCAAAACTCAATGATTTTGCGGACTTCCGAATTTCCCCTGTTCCAGCTATAAATTTGAATAAATAAGTAATTCCCAAAGCTTGTAATTGCGAAACAAAGCGGGTCAATTGCCGCGACTTATTTGCATATTGGCCATTTAAAAAACTCTTCCTCTCGTTGCCGATTCCCGACGCAACGTCGAGAGGTTTGAATATATTAATAGAGAACACTTTCAGTCACACGGAAAATAATACATATAACGCATTTGTCCAGCACTTGTCACTTCGTCGATTCACACTGAATATGCATTTTATGGGAAAACAGGAAATGAAAGAAATTTCATTAAAGCCAAACACAAAAAATACTAAAGCAAACATTATTTCATTTCCATAAAAGAAAAGATTATAAAAATCAAATATTTATATTTATTTTACTATATTATTTTTAATACTAAATTTATTGCAAAACGTTTGTAAGTTAAAAGAAAATATAGCATTATTAGTAATATTGTAACTAAAACTGGCGTTGGATTTATTGAAAAAATGTTTAGTTTATATTGTTTAAAATCAGATGCTTTAAAATTTTCCTATTAAAAAATAATTGGTTTACTGATATCCACTTGAGCTATCCATTAATACAAAAGCACTTTCTACATAAGGGGCAATTAATACAATTAACAGTGGGGCTGAATTTACATTTTTTGTCAAAAATTACTATAAATTAATAAACAATATAAATAACAATTTTATAAAATCAGAGAAAGTGTTTATATGCCTTTATTGTAGAATATAAAGATGATATCTAGAATAACATTATATTTTACAGGAAATTAGTAAGATAACGCCAATCAGAAATTAAATAAATAAAAAAATATTAAAAAATGTAAACTAATTATTTAAATTCACGTTGTTACAAACGGCAACAATTAAGCATTTTACAAATTTAAATCTTTATGAGACATTGAACTTGAATAATTTTTAAGCAACAAAAATATTCAAACTATAACAAATCCTCAAAATAGTGTCAAAGCATACAAAAAATAATACTAGGGTAATTAGAGACTTCACATTACATGGTCCAATAATAAAATTTTAAAATATCTGTGTAACTAGAGACTAAGAAATAATGTTAGGAAATAAAACATTAAAAAAGAAACAACAGAAATCTAACTACTAAAGTTACACTCACTCTACAGTGTAATTTATAACAGATGGCAAAATAGCTATTTTTAGAACAAATGAGTAAAGTGCATAATTTAATCACTAGTCTAACATTTGCCGCACAAGCCGCGTAGCAGTGAGTGTCCTAATTAAACGAATGATCAAACCACTTTACTAACATGTACTAAACCTGTTTTTTTATTTCAGTAGTTTCAATAAAACAATATATTTTTGTTGAGATTGAATTTGAATAATTTGTAAGCAACAAAAACATTCAAACTATAACAAATCCTCAAAATAGTTTCAAAACAAACAAAAAATAATACTAAGGTAATTAGAGACTTTACATTAAATGGTCCGATAATAAAATTTTTATTTTAAAATATCTGTGTTACTCCAGACTAAGAAATAATGTTAGGAAATAAAACATTAAAAAAGAAACAAAAAGAAAATGCAACTACTAAAGCTACACTCTCTACTGTGTAATTTATAACAGATGACAAAATAGCTATTTTTCGAACAAATGAGTAAAGTGCATCATTTAATCACTAGTATAACAGATGCCGCACAAGCCGCGTAGCCGAATAACCAATCCACTTTACTAACGTGTACTAAACCTGTTATTTTTTTAATTTCGGTAGTTTCAATAAAACTAAACAAAATAGAATACATTTTTGTGAGTCTCAAATTGTTATTTCTTTTTAATAAACCGTATGTTAATTAATCAGAAGAAAACAAATAAACAATATTTAGATGTCTGAGACAGCAAATTGAGCATTGCATTTTAAGCATCTTCTAGAGATCTTGCAATACCGACATATAAAGTTAAATCACTCAAATTTTGTAAATGCCATTTTATTTTGGCAATTGGATTTATTATACTGAGTTAGTGTAGGTTATGTACCTTTCAAAGTAACAATTTGAAATTTGAATCAACACAGCAGATAGCCTACATGCAACCAAGACTTCAAAATAAATTTAATTATAATTTATACAAAAATTTTACATATTTCTAAAAATAATGCTTGAAACGA
>JARJEC010103281.1:0-16516 GCA_030264575.1 Tachinus sp. AB-2021
TTAGGGTCTCGAATAGAAAATAACAGTGATCAAACCATAGAAGTTAACAGATGTATAAAAATAGCTAGAGCCACTTTTGTCAAAATGAAAAAACTTGTCACAAATAGAAACATCGGTCTAGTCTTGAGAGTTCGTATGATGCGTTGCTATATTTTCTCAACGCTATTGTATGGGATGGAAGCATGGACATTGAAGAAAAATAACATTAAAAAACTAGAGTCGTTCGAGATGTGGCTTTATCGCCACATACTCAAGATTCCCTGGACAGACCTAATAAACAACGAAAAGTCATACGAAGAATGCATAAGGAAAAAGATCCGATCCATACGATTAAAAAACCTAAGCTAAAATATCTTGGACATATTACGCAAGGAGAGAGACACTCAATTTTACAACTAATTATGCAAGGAAAAATAAAAGGAAGAAGATCCATAGGGCGTCGCAGAACTTCGTGGTTGAAGAACTTACGTGAGTGGTATAGACAAACATCGGTCCAACTATTTAGAGCTGCAGCTTTAAAGATCCAAATTGCAATGATGATTACCAACCTCCGATAGGAGACGGCACAATAAGAAGAAGCTCATTATCAATTCTTCTAAAAAAATTGGAATTTTGATATTTAGCTTCAACAATCTCTGACTTTACGCTACAAGGGTGTAGTGGTTGGTTGAACGTAGCTGTTGAATCGTCTGAATTTTGAATGGAAACATCTTCAAATCTTTTATCAAAATTGTTTGAAAAGACCGCCAAGAAATGGCCAGTTGCGTTTTGCAATGACGATGGTTCCTTTTTGATATTATCCCTCACAGTTCGTATGCTCTCAACAAGTGACCGGTTTATTCAAATCTATCCAAGTGATTTCAGATTTCCAGTTGACCCAGTCTTTTAAGTGGAGCCACAACGTCAATATTTTTGAGGAGTAGGCGCCACCCGGTTCGGATAATTGTTCCAAAATTGACGTTGACTTAAAACCCGAATTTACAAATTATTCCCCAAAAATGTTCAAATAATTTTTCCTAGTTCTGGTAGCGTATACCTCTCCGTTTTAAAACTTATTAAATAAAAAATAGTTAAATTAACCAAAGATTGTATAATAATTATTTTCAATTTAATTTTTGAAATTAGAATGTTATAATTATTAAATAATTACTACGCTATTACTCCATTTGAAATAAATGTTTTAAAAAATTCACTTCGGATGGGACGGGGATCGAACCCATAACCTTTGGGTTTCATGTCCACTGCTCTACCAATTGAGCTACAGAGGTATCTCAAAAAAGTAATTATTTAATAATTATAATATTCTAATTTCATTATATAATGTTTCCGACAAGGAAAAGTTAAGAATGCATTTAATAACAAATGTAGTGCGCACTTAGTAAGAAGAATTGAAGAAGTATATATGACTTTTGACAACAAGAGAAAAGAGATAGGGTGGCTCATGAGTCCCATTCTGTTGCATTATTTTGTAGTTGCATATGTCTCCAATTTGAAAATAACCGTTCACAGTGACAGATTGATTTTATAAGTTTGGTTATATTTGAGTGCGTAGTTAATTGGCCGTCGGCAACCGTTGACTGAGTAATAATTTCTTTTAACGGAATAAAGCAACGAAAATCTTGCGTTTAGAAAGATAATCTCGAGTTCAATTTGAATGATGCAACTGGCCCTGATAGATTTGCATTGACGTAAAGTCCTCCCCATAACGCTATACCATATCTTAGTAACAATTCGACCAGAGCATTGTATACTTTTATAAGTAATGATTCCTTCTATATATTCCGTAAACTATAGAGTTTTGGTAGTCGTTTTTTGATTCTGTTTGCTAAGTAAGGCGTTCACATGCAATTTCCGGTTTAAATTTTCATCTAATATTACTACTAGTTATTTAAAATTATTTGTTAGTTCTCATCCTATTTTGAGTTCTATATTAATGGATTTGGATAGAATATTATGAGTAAACGTCATAAACTTAATTTTTTAATGTTAAGGGTTAATTTGTTTGGGTCCAGGCCAGAGTTTAACAACTGATAAATTGCCGATTCCGTGTTTGAATCATTGAATGAATGTGTGTTGGTTTTTGGATAGTGTGTTGTTGATCTTTAAAAAGTTGACAATTCGGGTTTTTAAACATTTTTTGAAACTTTTACTATTATTGCGTATTAAAGTTAAAGGTCTAGTTTGACACCTGCCTTAAAAATGGTTTTAACTACACTTTATTTGAATTTACTGGGTAGAACATCATTCAAAATTTTTATTTATTATGTTTATAATTAGTGTAACCAAGATTTTAAGGCTATGTTTTATTGTTGTTACTAGTATTTCATCCAAACTTATAGCAGCACCATTTTTTAAATTGTAAATATCTCCAATTATTTTATTTTTTATAACTGGTGCTTACAATATAGTGTTGTTTATTGCATTTGGTCATCATGATTGTTGTTGGTAGTTTAATTTTGCTTTTCGTTTTTTTGTCCAAAAAATGTGAAATATTCATTCAAAATGTTGGCTTTCATTTTATTATTACTTGTTATTAATTCGCTGTTTTCATTTTTAATATTTATATTTACGTCGTGTTTGTTGGCATTGTTTTTTGCTTGATTTATGATTTGCCAAATGTTTCTTTTGTTCTTGCCAGAATCTGATATTTATATTATTTTTATAATAGTCATTTTTGTTGTAATTATAAATTTATTCTGTTTGTTTCTATACACTTTATACTTATGTAACATTAGATTGTTGCTATTACTAAGTAATTGTGTTTTTTTAATTTATATCTTGTTCTGATTGATTTAACTAGCCCTGCCGTAATTCATGGTTTAAATTTGACTGCTGTTGATTTAGGTATGTGGAAGTCTGTACAAAGTTGGATGCAACCCCGTAACGTATCTATAAAAGTATTGGTTATGTTTTCAATCAACATCATTTGAATCGGTAACTTCATAACAATTTTTTATAATTTTTTTAATATACCATTTAACTTGTTATGCTTAATTGTATTTACGACATTCGCCCTTATTAGTTTTCTTACTATCTGTTTTATTATGAGATATGGAAAGTTCGATTGCACCTTGATCTGTGATTGTGTAGTTATAGATGTAGCTAATTGTTTTCCAGGTTTCTACAATTGGTCTGGTTGCAACAAAAATATTATATATGCAACTAGGTTGTGCAGCGAGTGTTTGTCTAGTTGGTTTATTTATGTACGATACAAAGCTAAACTTGTTTAATACATTAAGGTAGTTCTTCGTTTTTCTGTCAGTTAGATCTAATAAATTTATGTTTATATCGCCTAAGAAAATATCAATGTCTGCTCTTTGAGTGCTGTGAAAGAGGTTGTCTAGCTCAACTACAAAATCGTCTATATTAGTAGGGTTATTTGCGATTTTAATATTAAAAATATTTTGCCTATAGTGTTTTCATCTAATTTTATATGTGACACAATTGGCGCCAGACAGTTTTTTACATACATTCTCATACTATTAGCTTTGTCAAAGTTTGCTTCGTTATAGAACATTTTGTATCTACGTATTTGAAAACCGTTGCATGATTCAACTCTCCAAGTAGCTGTTAATATTATGACATCTAATAATTCAAGTGTTTGCAAAAGAATTAATAACTCATTAAAATGTTTGTGTTCGCAATATTTAGGTGAAAAATATTTATGTCACCTTGTTTAATTTTTTGTTAAAAATTTAATTTAAATAAAAAATATTTGAGTATCAATATAATTTAATTTGTTTAGGCTTTCAAAAAAGTTGACTTCGTCCATATAAAGACTAATCAGATCCCATAGCATTAAATTAAAAAATTGTTTGGTGCTTATTTGCATATTTTTCAAAGGAAAATATATGCTTAAACATATATTTTCCTTTGTGCCATTTTTATGCATATTTACTTATTTTTTGTACCTATTTACATATTTTCAATATTATCTTTATTTTAATTATTTTGTTTCCAAGACATTATTGTATCATTGTTAATTTTTTTTATTACTCATGTGCAAATCTCACTTTCTTTTACATATTATGTATGGTAGTTATATTACTTCTATCGAGAAAAAAATATACACATTATATTGAAATTAAAATTTACCGGGCTAGCTAATCCGCACAAAACGAAAAAGAATTTTATTCTGATTTGTGTAACGCAACGGTATCTTCTAATATTCCGCTAACAAAAGTAAATAATAACACTTTTAAGTTACTTTTACAAAAATACACATTATTAGAATATAATTAAAAATTTTACAAATAATATCTCAAAAGTACAAGGGTCCATGGGATATGTAATATTAAAAAAATCAATAAAACTTTAATAAAAAATTGAAGAATTTGGTATTTTAAAACAAATTTCAAACGTGATGAAATGAGAAATTAATAAGAACTTTTTATGTGTCTCAATTTTTCCGAAATTGAAATTTGCGCCAATGAGTAGTGTAGTTTTTCAAATTACAAAAACGGGCTCAGTGTTAACAAATTAAAAAAAAATTAATAGTTCTTTTAGAAATGAAAACTAATTTTAATGCTTATTTTTTGTTGTACTTGTTTTTATTTAATAACATAATTTGATATTTGGTCAACTTGATTAAAAATTTTAATGCTTTTTAAAGATCTTATTTTGTGTTTTTATGCATATTTAACTTTGCATGTCAATTTATAAACTCCTTTTTAAGAAATGTATGCTTATTTATGCGCTTATTTTATGATTTTTTATGCTAATATAGAGTGGTATAAATTTGTCAATCTTTGGTTCCTACTAAAGTTACCCAGTCTCGATATTTTTTATTCCCGGGACACAAGACAAACATTTTGAACATTCCCAGGAATTCTTGGGACTCGAGAAATTTAAAAAAGTAATATACATAATAAAATTAATTGGTATTCTTATTAAAAATAAAAATTGCAATATAAAAATAATTAAATAATAATTAATTAAACATAATAACAAAATAAACTTTGTAGGTAATAGATAATATGAATTTATGAAAATTTAAATACGTGAGATCATTTAAGTACTCTGTAAAAATCTATTTCTAAATTTTGTGTTGAGGAAAATGTCCGTTAGTACGTGTTGGTTTTATGAATTATTTAAAATGTAAAAAATTTATATGTTTACCTGCATCCATTAAATAAAAAAGGACAAGAATCCTCCAAATATTTCAAAAATTTAAAATTCTTTTTTAGTACTTTATGTGGATCTTGTTTTGTAGAAAATTCAATATTTTTCATTATCTTTAAATGTACGTTTACTAATACTCGTCTATTTTTTGTTTAACATTAGGAAAGTTTAGTTTAACAGTAGATTCTAATGTTAAACTAAACTTTTCTTTGAATTCAAACATTTTTTTGCAAGTATTTACTAATCTATTTTTATATTAAGAAAATTGATTGAATCGACCGTTACTATGTACTAATTTATAATATAGGAGAAAATAAAATTACTATGTTTTTATATCAGACGTTACAGAAAAAATTTTCTGCAGCGTCTGATGCAAACTGAGGTTTAGTCGAAAGTGCAGTCACGGTGTAACTAAATAAATTGTGATTTAAAAACATTTTATTTTATTTTCTTCCATTTTTATATTGTTAAAGTTTAAAATGACATTTTCATCAAAAAGTGTATCTTAATATTTGCGTTCTTTATTTGTTTTAGGGAATTTACAATCAATAAATAATATAAATTTATCATCATTTGATACCACTAATTTACTTGATAATAAATTAGTGGTAACAAAATAACAAAAAATTAGAATGATTATAGATGTCCTTGTACACACTACATGTTTTGAAGCGCGCGCTTTTGAATTGAGCGCTGTATGGACTAAAATATATAATTTTAACGAGTAAAACACGATATAATAATTGTATTTTGTTTTTTATTTTTTACCATATCGGGACTAGAATGTTTGAAAGTTTTTTAGATCCGCCACTGGACTACACGAAAGCGTGCGTTATGTATATCAGCATGGCGGTGCAAAAATCTGAATACGATCTAGTTAGTAGGTGTGGTTTGCAAGTCGGCAGGCTGTACAGCCGTGAAAATATTGACCGACGGCTACCGACCTGTCATAAGACAATTTTTAATAAAACGCCGAGAACCACGTAGCACAGCGCGTCGCCGCCGATCTCTCAGATGTGCGATGCCTTTTATACAGCTTAATAACTATAAAACTGGACCATTAGGGCTAGTACACAGTCGTCGTTGCGTTTAGACAGCGCGTTTATTAAGAAAAATTAAATAATGTCAACGAGTAAATCACGATATTCAAATTTTACAGTAATGGCACAAGTCTACAAATCTATTTTATTGTATTTTATTCTTTATTTTTTACCATGTCATGACAAGAATGTTTGGAAGATTGTTTCCGCTACTGATCTACACGAAAGATCGCCTTGATATAGCAGCATGGCGGTGCAAGTATCTAATAACTTGTGACTAACTCGTTCTAACAAAAATCTGAGCAAAACATGTATATACAAAACTCTCAAACCCTGTACACACTAGGCGTTTAAAACGTGTTCTTGGGAAACTTCTTTTAAAAGTGGTTCTGATAGAGTTGTCAACCGAATATGTCATTATTTCTAATTTGTGTGCAGGTTCTAGCTACTTTTAGGCAGACCCTGATTTGGGCAACTAGTATCTAGTTATATAGATCTCACTCTGTTTTCCTCGGATTTCTGTTTTCCAAAAGCAGTTGTTCGTGGTCAGACAAAAAAGGTTCTTCTGACACATACATACCACTGTTGTCACATTTTATACAATTTACTCAAACTTTGTGAATTGCAAACCAAAATTATCGTAAATGACATTGTGCTTGTGATTTAATTCATTATTATAATATGAAAATTGTAAAAGGGCTTTTTATACACTGTAATAACTTATAATTATCTCCTCAAACTCCGAGTTCTATAGAATTAAAGCATTATATGTCAGTATTTTTTGCTCGTTTCCCTAGTTTAGGAGACCGGGAATTACAAATTTCTCTTTCGAGGCAGCAAGTTCAAAACTAGGGGTCAAAATGCTTACTATAACTTTTTTTATTTTCTCTATAGGGAGAAAAGTAATAAATTTGTATCATCTTTGTGTTTTTGAATTTTTTAATAAAACAAAAACCAAATATGCAGATTTTAAAGATCTGCAAATTAGTTTTAATGAAATTTATTTATAAATTTCATAGTTATCTTGAAAATTGACAAAATCTTTCATATTGACATTTTTAATACGATTTTATAAGTTAGTTATTAAAATATCGATCTCAAACTAATTTAATTCAATTTCTAGGGTTAAATTACTTTGGAATTGAGCAATTCTCTTTCTTCATTTGTTATTATGTTCAAATCGTAGGGGTCTGTAGCGATTTTTGTGCTATGAGTAATATACACATACACACATACATACAGACATCTTTCTTAAATCAAAATTTTAGGATTTTTTGGTATGAATCGAATAATTTTCCCTAAATAGAGGGAAAATTAAACTAGAGGTCGCAATGCGTAATTCAACTTTCCCCCCAATAATATATTACCGCTATCAGTTCTTTACGCTAAAAATAATCATTTTAAATTCAATAAGATTTGTAAAATGTTGGCTTGTAATGGTTGAGGATAATATAAAAGTTAAGGTGGATCCGATTGGTCTGTTCGACACACATTGTTTTCCGCATTTGACCATCTCGAAAGCTTCATCTATTGTATTTTATTTTTTCCTAAAAGGAGAAAAGTAATAAATTCCATTTTTTTAATTTTGGAACTTCTTAAAGAAACAAAAACCAAAATATGCAAATTTTGGAGATACACAAATTAGTTTATATGATATTTTGTTATAAATTTCTTGTAAATTGACAAAATTCTTCTTTTCGACATTTCTGATGCCTTTTTATAAGTTAGGTATTGAAATATCGATCTAAAATTAATTTAATTCAATTTCTAGGCTAAAATTACTATAGAATTTCCCAAATACCTTTTTTCATTTGATATTATGTTCAAATCGGCGCCGTTTATGCCAATTTTTAAAGGGAAATTGACCACTACGTGTTGCCAATCGAAACGATTTCAGGGCGGCGCAACTACAGCTTGCTTCCAACATATTCCCCAATTTGAAATAATTATTTTTTTAAATAATCTGAAATAGGCAGAACACTTAAACACCCCTTTAAAATAAAAATTGACATATGTCAATTTTTATTTTAAAGGGGTCGTTTTTGACATACAGATGAAATTATATATCTGTCACTTTCCTCCTTCCATCAGTAAACACCTTTCAAAATTTTTAAACGGAATGGCACTTGTGACTTGAGTATGAGTCATCGTTTTTTTGAAACAAAAATCGTTTATTATTTGTTCGTTCGCATGCTTAATGTAATTGTGACTGAATAAAATAACATAAAATACGTACGTGAGTTCTGATGTTTTTGGACAATAAGTCATTTTTCACTTCTCGGCTATTGTAGATTGTCATTTTTCTACAAATTGTTGATGCAAATATATTTGCTGAACTACCGGCGTAAAATAATTTAATTATGTATTAATTATTTTATAATATTCCATTTTGCGGAACTGATAGAGAAACCGCGTGCGATTTTCATATACAACAATGGGAATAAAATAAGAAATAGTGCCTCGGTTGTGTTTAAGGTGACCGGGTATTCGAATGGAATGGAGTGAGCCGCTCCACTCCAAACGAAGCGGCTTGAATATAAAGGAAAAAAATATGAGATATTCAAGATTGTTCCATGAATCTAGTTAACACTGTCGAACATAAACTTATTTATTTTACTACTATCTTATTGTTATTTTTATGAATATGAATAAAGATTTTTTGTTATTATCAGCAGCTGTTTGCAGTGTATTCGATAGTAGTGTTTACCGTGTAGACTTTTTTATTTCCATTCTTATCCTTCTTCCTTGGCTATAGTGTTTTTATTTGTTTGTGTCGTTAATTCTTTTTGGAGCCGCAGAGGAGTATAGCTGTTGTCTACTTAGTTTATCAACCATAAAGTTTTTTGTTAGGTTGTGATTTGAAGTATTCATGTAGTTTATATATTTGCTCGTCATGTAGCTGGTTAATGTTAGTTGTACTCCTTCCACATCTATGTCTAGGTAGATTAACTCTTTGTTTGGATGTTCTTGAATGATGCATATTATATTTTGTTAATGTAGTTCTAGTTTTCTGTCTTCTGAGTTATTACAGGTATACAGCAAACCAGTTAAAGTGCGTTAGTTTTAAGGATTAAAAATATAATGAAATAATAATTTTAAAAAAAATTTAAACACAGTAAATAAAGCAAATAATTAAAAAATATAATATACTACATAAAACTAAAGATTGAGGAACGATTGATTTAATTCTGATTGTTTATTTAATAAATTAACAAAGCTTTAACATAGCATAGCGGGTATTTCTGTGAAATTTCTTGGGAAATTTTAGAATTAGAGAGAGATGCAGAAAATGCAAAGTCAATGAGGGGAATTGAGATGGAGCTATAATACGATCAATTTTAAATTCAAATCAAATTTGACAAATGAATTATATTTTGTCATTGTCAAATACATAACCGCTCGAATGTATATAAATCAAATTAATGAATCGTGAGTACTGTTTGGCAAGTATAAGTTTATATTTGTTATCAATGCATATCATGTTAATTAGATACACATTTAATAATTTATAATCTGAGTAAGAGTTTTACTTCTGGTGTTTTTGTTCTATAAACAACGGCGTTTATTTGGGAATTGACCGTCATCTGTGACGTCAGCGTCAGTGTAAGGTATAACGTCACATACAATGTAGATATTTATGTGACGTGCGTAAGTGAGTAAGTTTTTACACATCCGTTGTGAGTACAGCGGTACTCACATTACTGATTTTTTTCTGGGCACAGCAACGTGAATAAGGATTTTGTCAATCCACTAGCATTACAATACAGAATGATTTTCAGTGAAAACATCTTTTTTTTCTTTTTTCTTTTGTTTCGTTCCACAGCATAGCCATAGTCACAGTAAATTTTATATTTTCTCGGCAAATCAATCTTTTCTTTGCTTTACAATTCATTTCATATTAGACTGAACTACAGCGAAACGTGGCCGGGTTTACCTAGTTATTAATATTAATACTATTATTATTATTATTATTATTATTATTATTATTATTATTATTATTATTATTATTAGTATCATTATTATTGTTAATATTATTTTACCTATTTAGAATAATTAACTGTTTTGACGTTCAAACTTTCATAACTATTTTACAAAGACTGAAATTGATGGGCAAAAATCTATATTTATTTGTCTTTTTTGTTTTTATCAAAGTTATGTTCTTAAATATTTTTAAATTCGTTAAATATTAGTATATTTAAACTTACTGAAATGAATGCTTATTATATGTATAACAAACGCTTACACATTTTTTTAAATTTTTAAAAGTTAAAAAAACGATGATATAATAATTGAACATTTAAAAGATTTTCACAAGTAATATTCACTTAATCTTGAGAAGAACCTTAAGTTCGAAATTAGTCGTATCCTTTATTCTAGAGGATAAAGAACCGGAAGTGTTCCCCGGTATGAGAGTGCTTGTGACGGGGCAACATCCGGTACGGCTAGGGACTTCCGCAATCTACCGATATTCATTATTTACCGACAACTCCCGCATCCTGCATCCGAAATAATCGCAATACGATTGCAACCACCATTCTTTTCAATTATTCTTTTTAATATCGTGCATCGATTTCTTTTTGTTTCCATTGGATTGACTCTGTTAGTTCTTTTCCGGACTGATGTCATGCAATTCCACTTTATTGAGGTGAAAAGTTAAATACATAAATTCAATTTGAGGTATTTAGTTAATCAAAAATTAATTGTTTTCTTAATTATAGTAATAAAAAAATATCACAGAATTATTATATATATATATATATATATATATATATATATATATATATAATATTATTACAGTTTAATGTAATAATTATAACATGAATTTATATGCATTTTCATGTTTAATAATATGGGCATGTTTATAAACCGTTTAAAAAATAAATTGAACCAATGTACTTAAAATGTGTATTAATTGCATAATGATTAATGTAATTAATATAAAAGAATGTAATACTATTAATAAACAAATACAAAAACAACTACTGACTGCTACTATCATTGATATTAATTGTTACAGGACGGATTTTAGGTTTTTTGCAGCAGTTTGTTTTACAATTACGATTTTGTAAAAGATACTCACAGATTCGGTGGAGTTTGTATGGGATATTATACAAAATATTTCTAACGACCAACGAATTGTAAAAAAAGTTTAGCTTAAAAATGAAGAATATAAACAATTAAAAGAAATTTCATATAATTAAAGTGATTTTAGCAGAAGTAACAGTTCTTCTGCATAATTTAAAGTTTCTTTGTTAATATTTTTTATAATAAATAATAATTATATCAGACAATAGTGTTAATGTTATAAATATATATACAAAATAGTTTATATATTACTAAATATTTAAAAATACAAATATTAATTCACTTGTACATTTTCATTAAACTATTAATAGCATTTTTATGTGTTTTAGACCTTTCAAGTTTAACGCTGTTCAATGTCACGTGACCTATTTCTCGGTAGAACTATTCTCTTTGCCCGTGTACCTAACCCGCGCGTACAATATTTCCTTCCACGATTATCTCAAACGTGCAAAAATGTCCAGCAAATGTTTAATATTACAGGACTAGCACATCTTATGGGCACTTTTTTTCGTGGAATCCAGTTTTAGTTTTTTCTAACTTTTAATTTTGGAGAAACTTGATCAACTTTTTGTTTCTAATGGTGTGTTTCAAATTATCCACACAACGTTATTAATATTTATTTTAAATTGTAAAACTTAATTTACAAAAAATAAAATACTAAAAATTTGTGTTTTTTGTTCTTTTAATTGATGAGAATGAATCCATTTAATATGAATAATAAAAAAATAAGAGCTAAAATCCGCACTCTAATAATTAGTAATTTAATAATATATTTAAGAATATGTAATTGATATTATATATGAATATTGTAAATAATAATTATTTACAATTTAAATTTTTAAATGGAGCCTAAATTAAATATCATGTCCATTACTCTTCCAATTGACTTACTGAGATACCTTAATTGGTATCGGTTTTTTGTTCTATATAAAAATTTTAATTGTAAATAATTATTATTTATAATATTCGTATCATATTGGTTGACGCTAAAATGTCCATATGTATTGTGCTAGCATAGATTTGAAATACATACAACCGTGTATGTATAAACATATAAATTATAAATAATTAAAATTCACTTTGACGTGGATGTAGAACATAAAACCAATACTAATAAAGGTACATCAGTAGCTCAATTGGTAGAGTATTGGACATGAGATCCAAATGTCATTACGAAGCCCAAATTGCTATAATTCACATTTACTACAAGCCCCCCGCGGAAATTTTACGAAACCCGAAAGAGGTTTTCTAAAAACAATCGTGCATAAACTTGAAATATGATAAATATAGGCACTCTGGCGTGTTTTACAAAATTTTGCAGGGACTCGTAAGTCGATCATTTATCGCAATTTATACAGGCTTAGTTAATTGCATCTAACTGTAGGGGGCTCACGGTTTTAACTGTATATACAGAAAATATGTTTTACGGTATATAGGAGCCAACTACACTTCACAGATTATGCGAAACCTGATTGTTAGGAAACATTGTTTACCTAATACATAATAAAATAATATTTTCGAACTTTAAATTATGTATCTGCACAAATTACTAGCGTATAAAACCTTTAGAAATTACGATTTATTAATTAACTTGGATAATACCAGTAAACGTTACTTTGTGATGAGTTATGATAATGTACGTATGATGTTTGATTATTAATTGCTGTATTGCTTTGTAATTATTTAAACAAGTATACACCAAAATATCACTCTACGCAAAATAATAACATCAATAAAAACTGCTTTGTGCATTTATTTACAAACACGTATATCAACAGTATATTAGAATAAATAAATTACTTAATTGTCGTATTGTTTATTTTGAAATAAATTATATCCAAAGTTTTCTATGTTTATACAATCTGTTATATATATATATATATATATATATATATATATATATATATATATATATATTTGCTATACCTTAATAATAAGCCACATTCAAACTACGTAAGCGTTGCAACGTTTTCTGTGTGGAGTTTGAAATGTTGGATAATAGTTTTTTAATGGGTTTGTTTAACTGAAATTATGAACGACGGACAACTTCAAATTTTGAAGTAATTAGTATTACTGAAAAGCTTTAAAATAAAAGGCTCTATTCTGTTGATTTTGAAAAATATTGTCATTTTATTAAAAATAAATTTGCATATTTTGTGTAACTAACTAACCGAATCTGTAGATTTTTTGATATAGACAAATCAAATAAGTATTGTCATTGCGTACAAATCTACACAATTTTTAAATTATGTTTTGCTCGAGTTCGGTTCAAACTAAATAAACTGTTATGTTGATATATCTATCATTTAATATATTCAAAACAACAACTGAACCATTTTCAAGCGCCAATTTTATCAAAATGTCTGTCTAATTTATTGTGGATGCTGTAATAACACATTATCACAAAAAATGTAAACTATTGCCGGGTTTCGTATAAACTGTAGACAATATTATAATAATATGTAATATATACTCTGCCTAGCCTAACAATACTAATTGTTCTATTTAAAAATAATTCCAAAAGACAAACATTTATTACCTGTTTTTTATATAAACTTACACTTTCCATACACCATACTAGTAAATAAAAAGCTTAAATTAAAAAATATATATTTGGTACTCCCAATTTTGACTGCGATGCAGTTTTTACCGAGTTTCTTAGCATCAGTAAGATATGTAATTTGGTATAATATAGCTTGATATAATTTTATTATTATTATTAATAACAATATTTCTCCAAAATATAATACCGTATCTCAAATGATAATAGAAATTGGAATAGTAAAACATTTTACATACGTTTGATAGGTATTACATTAAATTTTGTTTCTATCATAAAAGTTAATATATCATAACTAATTTAGAATTAAGGAACAATAAACCAATTAATTCATTATCAAAATAGTTTTTTTATTCTACTATATTAGTATATTCAAGTTTTTGTTTCAATTTTTATATGTAATATTAATTTATATTAATCATTATTACTAAATGTATATTATAGGGAAAGTGGTACCAAGTGAAATCAAAAATATACATTTCAGTACAATAAACTTATTTAACTAATTATACAAAATTTATTAGTATGGAATCTATTAAAATTTAAAAATATAACCATTCCGCAAATAAACATAAAATATTCATATGAAAATAATTAAAAAAACCTTTGCAATTCTTTCACTTAGTACCAATGGTGGTACAAACAGACACAGCAGTGTCTTACTGAAGCATGTGCTAATATGTAAAATAAAGGGAATAATCAATCAAAAACGAATAATCTTAAGTTATTTAGATGTTGAAAGTGTTAATTAATGCAACCAAATTAATATACGTTGAAGACATCAAAGTCTATTTCAAATTTAAATATGCTTGATTGATTTTTAGTTTGTGATGGTTTTAAATTTGGCATTTCTATGGTCTAATCGATTTTATTAAGACAGGCAACATCTAGTTTATTTTTAAATAAGAGGGGATTAGAAGAATTAGTTCATTTATTCGAAGGCATTTACAGGTAACCGACTGAAAGTTTCTGTTTCGACCAGTTTCGGCCTTTCTGCAGGTTTCAACCAAATATAGCCCGAAACGTTGGCTTTGTCGAAAGTATTGTTTACTTAAAAAATACTACTTGAAAAGATTATTTCAGGCTATTATTTTTAAAACTTTACATTTAAAAATATTGTTTTAATAGAAATTTTTTCAACTTATTCTGTTAATATCTAATTCTAGCTGTAAAATGTTGCAATAAATGCATGAACTAAGTGAACAATAAATGTTTGTCCTTATCTATATAAACAAAGATGTTGCAAGTACTTGCCTTTACTAGTATAGATGATGACTGCCCAATATAATTTGCAACTAGCAAATGATTTGGATTGAAATTTAATTTAAATTTTAAAAAACTTGTACCAAGTCTCACTTAGTACCACCTTTTTCTACATATTAAAATCATAAATAAAATCGAATTTAAAAATAATAAATACATAATTTTACAATATTGAATTAAATAGATATTTTTATAAAAAATTACATAACACCCTCTCCAAATTTTAATTAAAAATCACTAACTATTTATTAAATATTCATAACAAGCTGTTTTTATTTGTATGCATTACTCAATTAATTTATTACATCTGTATATATATATTTGGTTTAAATTGGTTGTGTATTAGTAAAAACTTACCACAAAACATATAATATTTATTTATTATTTAGTGATTTTAATATATATTTAAGATTAAAAAACGCAAGGGCACCATAAAAAGTGCGGTTTACAGAATTCACAACGCAACAATTTTGACTTACGATATAGATATTTATTTACATTCTTACAAAGAACTAAAACCTAGAAATTGCATTTACAACGTCGTGTGTTTATTTGTGATTTATAAAATATAATACATTTTATTGTGCAGTTATTACTTTTGACATTCTATAGCTACTACTAATTCAGCAAAATAGTACTTAAGAGTAATTGATATGGTTGGAAATAAAATAAAATTTTCTTTTTGGTTTGAAAAGTACTAAAAATTAGAATACTCTTTTTTAAAACATTTGTTTTTATTTGTTTAATAAAATCATTGCATTTGTCGTCACATTACTTATTAATATTTCATCACTACGATGTCCAATGTTTCTAATATAAACACCACTAATTTTAGAACAATTGTCTATTATCTGTAAAATTACTTTAAAATGCTTAATAACAATTAATAATACATAAAACAGTTTTTTATATATCTTATCACAAAAAATATTTATTAAGCCGAACTAGTTTCGACTAATTACCTGGTCATCATTAATAATACATTTTAAATAATATTTTCACTAAAGTTCAAGTTTCTAACAACCTGAAGTTTTAGAAATATTCTTTTTTCAAATTTATCTGGTAATTCACAATACTTTTGTAAGGTTTATTTACATAATAGAATGAAAACGTTCATCTAATTCATTTTAAGTCAACTACTTCCACAAAAAAATATTGGCAACATCGTCGGACTTCTTATAAAACTATATAGGTTGGCTTCCTATTAACCGCAATGTTTAGTGGGACTCGTAAGAATAGCGGATAATATAAAATTGTATGTTATATATATAAAATTGCCCTCGCCGCCGCGATCACCCGCGCTTCGACTAATCTGCAGTATGTACCGCGCTTCATAGCACCCGTAGATCACATATATATATATATATATATATATATATATATATATATATATATATATATCTATATATATATAATGTGTGTGTATATATAATGTTGTAATAAAAAG
>JARJEC010103288.1:0-30065 GCA_030264575.1 Tachinus sp. AB-2021
ATTTTACTGGAACGCGCATTTTTTTTCTCAAAACAAACCAATAAGTTAAATTAATTCAAATAATTTATTGAAAATAACGATTTAAAAAATTGAAATATTTTTTTCTTGTTATATATTTTAAAGCAAACAAAAACCGTTTTTTCATTAAAAAGTTGTGATTTTTTTTAAATAATTGGTTTAAATTTTTTAAATTTAATTTAACTATAATTTTAGTATTTAAAACAAATGAATGAATTTTCAGAATAAAAATTATTTATTTCTAATTTAGAAAATAAAGTCTTGTGATATAAATAGCCATTAAAATTAAAATTTTAAAAAAGATCTGCATTTTTTCTAAATCCATTTGAAATTTTTGTAAAGCAAAAAACTTTTCAAAATCAAAATACAAAATATTATAAATTTTCTTTTCTATTTTTTTTTTGTTACACTCAAAATTTACAAAAAAAATTTGAAAAAGGCAAAACGATAAAAAATAAATTAAATTTAGTTTTTAGGCAGTCAGATATATGTTATATGCAAATACGAATTGCGAATTACGTAGATGCAATCAGAGGCGTAATTCTCAATCTCCTAAGTTCACATTTGTCAAAATTGAGATATTTACACTATCTGATTATGCACATTTAATGCTATTGGCTGGAAAATTTGTATCACCAAAAAATTGTTACTAAACTGCCCTCTCCGTAGGCAACAGTCCTTTCACGTATGTCCCGGTTTATACACAGTGCTTGTTATTCTTATTCGCATACAACAGAAAAACTATTTTTGTCTCGCTGTAAAATCACCTTTTTAAGATTTGAGATTTACGCCGACGATTTGACAGTGCATAAAAGTTTTCGCCTTGTTCGAGTTGTCCCATCTTAGAGATTTGACACTGTATTTATCAACTAACAACTGATCTTTCAAATCGTATAACTTTAGCAAATGTCACATTTGTATTAATATTTTGTATTTGATTTAAGTGGATCCTATTGAAAATGTGGATATAGATTTGAAATGTGGAGTTAGTTAGTTAGTTACTATTCAATTTCTATGGGATTCAAAAATCGAAATAAAAGTATTAAAAACAGAATTTTTGACATGTCAGTTTTTGATAATTTATTATGTGATAACAGAAAAGACCAAATTATTTCCGTTGCAATATTTATAATTGTCTTGATGTTATTTAGATGCAAATTAATGGATCTCTTGTGCTCATGTGGAGATTATAATTTGCAAACATACATTCTGGAGGTCATTCTAAGATTGACTGATTTTACTACTCAAACAGTCAAGGATTTTTTTCCACAAAGTGATCTTCAAAATGCTCTGCTTAAAATATCCAACGAACAATTTGAAGTTGACTGCAGATACTTTTTGAACAAGATTAATGTTATTAGTAAAAAAGTATTTTCCATTCAAGCTGAATCAGTATATATCGGAAAAGAATTAATCATACCTCCAATGGTAAGTTTATTTTATTATTATGTGAAGTGAGGTTATGTACTTGTTAAGTGGCATAGTAGTAAAAATATAAATTAGATTATAATTTAACACGTTGACTGTGGGACTTACCTCTGGTGACTTGTATTGCATATAGACAAACATAAAGAATAATACATAATATAAAATTAATTCTGATATAAAAAAATAATAAAAATGCAATTATTTATTTGTAAAATTTATAGAGGTATGGCAGACCTGTAAGGTACATATTATCGGGGTCAGGTAGTGTACAAGAATAATTTGTTATTATTCGTATGAGTCTTATTATTTCCGAGGATATGTTCCAAGAAAATTGTTTAACTCATCAATTAATACCTATTTGTAATATTTAGTTGGATGGATAAACGCTAAACAATTTATCGCCCTCGTAAAATAATAAAGATTTGCAAATTACGCTACCGTATAATAAAATTGTAAAGACGTATACAGTACGCTGGGGATATATTACGCAGTTAACGTGTTAATAACTACGTTGAACAATAAATGAATATGTCAATTACTGCTTATTAATTGGTCAATTCTGCGTTTTTGTCCTCTAACGTGTCAATAAACAAGGTAATTGAACTACAGTAAAACCTCGATATAACGGATTAATTCGTGAAGTGACGTTACTGTTTGATACCAATGCGCTTACTTTCGGTAATACTGATTTGAAAAAGGAATCAAGTTTTGTTTTGGTTTGCTAAAAATTGTACATGTGGCGACACTTTAGCATATATAATATTAAAAGGATGTTTTTAATTTTTTTATATTTGACCGGATTTTTTGTCCGTTATATCCGAAGTCTGTTAAATAGAGGTCTGTTATATTGGGTGTACTGTACTTTTATAAAAGCAGCTAACTTCTCTTATATTTTTTTGCTCAATTTATGTGATTTTAGTACTGTCGTCGCATAACTTCAAAATGCAAATCTGTAAGCTTACGATGGCTACCACGGTAACCATAAATATTTACAAAAGATACAAAAATCTGTAAGATATAAGAGAACATACAATTGCAAATTTCTTATAGACTTATAAAGTCTTACAGATATTTCCTGTAAGCCTTATAGGTTTGCACAGAATTGACCTATTAGCCTGATTTAAAAATTACGCGTATTGGACAATAGAGGGAATTTGATACATGCATTTTTATATCAAATTTCTTCAAATATTCTACTAAATAAACCAACTCAACAAACAATAATAATTTTAGTATGTATATTTTGTTTTTCTTATCTGCCTTCTTTGTGGCAATGAATGAATTATCTGAATAATAATTTTGTGTAATTTTAGGAACTTCAAGATGAAATTAACTCTTCTCACACTTGGATTGATTTTAATACTCAGTCGAAACAAATTACAATTGTTTGTGCAGTTGATACTGACGGAATAAGTTTTGACACCATACAAATATCATCTGATATTGTTAAAAAGATTGATGAAAAACGGTAATTAATTGTCATAGAAAAATACGCTGCTATATATTATTTAAATTATAGAGAAACTGGGAAGTCGAAACATATTAATCTAGTAATAACTCTATCATCATCTATAAAGTTTAATTTTCCCGCAAACGTAAAAAAATTCTCTAGAGCTAGAACATTAAAAATGGCATTTAAACAAGATGAAAATACAAAAGTGTTAATTACCAATGTGTTGCCAAATATTTTCCCTGAAAAATATTTGATGTCTGTAAGTATTGTCAGAATAATAATCGCTAACAATTAGCATTTATCATTTTTTAATACTAATTGTCTTGGATTCATAATTTTCTTTTGAGTATAAAAAAGATATTATTTTAAAAAATCAGAGACTCGAACTAAATCAAAAAAAACAGAACAAGGAAAAGAACAAACCAACCCAATTTTCTGGAACCATAGCAATTTTGCTTTATATTTTCTTTTTCATGGTTTTATTTATACTCCATTTTGAAACTAAATTTTGAAAAACCCCTTTAGACCATTTTTGCATAAAATTGAATTAAACTTTTTTTAGTTTACATTTTTTTGTCATAAAATATTTTTTTTGTAGTTTATTTTAGAAAAATTCACTTATTAGAAATTTTGCACAAAACTAAATTTTTTTTCATACGATAAATTGAATTGTTATCGGTTATTTGTGAAAATTATTAAAAACTAATTATAAGAAAAATTAAATCGAGGTATAAAGATTTTCTGACTTTGTTCCATATTGGCCATTCTACTCACCACTAATGAAGTACGAACGTGTTGGTTTAGTCAATTACATTAGTATTCACAAATTGCATCGTGAATATACCACTTTAGCGCGAAGATACCACTATCGACTAAATGGTAGTATTTGCCTTGTGCCCAGACACTTTTCCATTACTAAATTGTTTCTTCATAAGTAGGTCACTAGCCACTCGCTACAATACTATCATAGTCCAAACCAGCAATTAGCATTTAAAAAAAATTGTAAAAAAAGTTTTTTTTTGAGTAATTAACTTTGAACTAAAATGTTTTATGATCGTTTGAGGTCCTGATATTATCCTTGCCATAAAGTGACGTCAACAATATGCAATTCAAATTGATGGGATTTTGTTAAAATGAAAATTCTTATTTTATAGTAAAATAATAATATCAATGAAATTCAATTGCAGCAAGATTCTTCCATAAATTCAAATACTGACAATATCTTAGACACACTGAGTCCCAAAGATAGAAAGCAAATAATATGCAATAAAAGTGTTAAATCTGATGGAACTGGAGTTATCAGCTCAAATTCGAAAGAGGTAAGCAATATAGTTTTGATATACTTATTTGAATAATAACAACAGTAATAATAATTATTTCAGTCATTAGGAAAGATTTTAAAGGATAATATTAGATTGGACAATCTCAAAACATCACGCCTTAATATACAAGTATCTGAGGAGCCACAATTTTATACATGTGACAATGTTGATTCTGATTCAATAATGAAAGTGGAATGTATATCTGCAAGCTCGCAACAACAAAAAGATACCGATAAAAAAAAACCTATTACGGCAAATTTACCAAAGAAGCATGTTAAAAAGATCATACGTAGTTCGTCAATTTTAGAATCTATATCCGAGGATACTGTTTTGGAGAATTATCAAATTGCTTCAGAACTGAATGATACTACAGCATACCAGTCCTTTGTCATCAATATACCAATTGAATCTTCACCTGTGGATGATAATATTCAAAGACCGTATTCAAATGTAAGATATAAATACTTTCATTTTCATTTTTTATATTTATGCATACTAAAAAAAGTTGCAATCATTTTATTCAAATGCTTTTTATGTTGAGTGCAACTTTATTAGGATACAACATTAGACATTGACTGCAGTGATGCCGAATAATCGAAGAAGTATTGAATAAATGGCCTATTTCTGCTTATTCGACGTTTCTGCAGTTTTATTGATTCATATTCCTTTTACCGATTTGGAATAAACACTTTTAAATTCTATAGTAAATTTTCAATAAACTTTATTTGAAAGAATGTTTGTTTAAATAAAAAATTTATTTACATTATCAAAAATATTTTTTTTATTCACATATACAAAGTGGGATTTAATTGGCAAACAAACGCCAAGTAACTTGAAAGTTCCAAAAGAAAACAAAAATTTTATTTTGGAATTAAGGTTGGCATCACGAGGTCCTCAAAGTTCTGTTAAGATTGGCAACATAGCAAATTTTCTAATACAATTAATTTGTTCTCAAGTTAACTGCATCGTTCTGCATCATGCAATGTGATGCAAGAATTTTATGTTCAATTTATAAAATGCTGCCCTTTTCTAGTGCTTGAGTGTTCAATTTAGCACAAAAAGCGCATTTTATGCGAGTGTTTATCAGCACGAACTTCAAATGCTGTGATTTGTGGTAAACGCCAAATTTGAAACATGATATAGATAAAAACGTGTTAATAGAATTTCTATCTTCATCTTCATCTAATAATGATGATTATATTATCTTGCATTCATCTGAACATTTGAAAAACAGAAATTTACAAAATTTCTGGAAATTATTTATGAATTGGATAATTCCTTAATCGTATTATTTGTTTATCCTTTTAAAATGCTATTGTGTCAGATGCATGTCCACTTTCAATATCCGTTTGTTTAAAATTGTAAGAAAAATATACATAATTTATACATTAAAAAATTCTTTATTACTCGGTACACCTCATACATGAGAGTCTTAAAAAATGTGTTATAACAATATAATAAAATAATCCGCTCATTGTATTGTATTGTATTGTATTTTTAATTTAAATTTTATTTAATCTTTAAAAGTAATTTGTATATTTTGAAATAATTCTTATTATTAATTTTCAATAAACCTCGTAACTTATATATTATAACTTATTATACTAAAAAAAAAGCAAATTGGTACACAAAATACACAATTAAAACAAAGAATTTTTCAGCATTTTGGAATTAATATTTTTGTATTCTTATGACACAATCTACAAAGTTAAACGCCAATTAATCCCCATCCTGTATAGTCGATCAAAATTTTTCCGTTGAATTCAACTCGGTATGAAAAATATAAGCAACTTTGCCAAATAATCAATAAACAGATTAATAAATTTATAATCATTGAGCTTTCTATCAGTGAACGTACAACTCGAATATTAAGTGCACAGTGTCACCAAAACTAAATATTGCACATTTGGTATTTTATTTTGTACTGCCCAATTACTACCTGTAAAAATCAGTTTATGCCCATAGCGCAGTGACGAGCAAAACAAAATAATATAATTAACGTAAATAAAAGAAAAATAGTGAAGGAAAGTGAGTTTAATTGTATCGTTCATTTCAAAAACCATCTAAGTCAAGCATCTATGGGGTTATTTACACAATATTTTCAGTATTTTTCTTTACTTAAACTTAATTTGTTGTGGTGACTTGGTATATATTTAAAAAAATACTGTTTTTAATATAAAAGTTATCCTTTTGAAAAGCTTACTTCAATTTAAACAAAATTAATTAAAAATGAAAATATAGTAGCTTTTCCGTTTTGATTTTTTTAAAGAAAAATGTTTTTCTAAAGCAAAAAAAAATAAAATTGCTCTGTTTGAGTTATTTAAATAGTATTTTTTACTTTTAAGGAGTTTTCAAGGCACAAAAGACGAAGTTATTTTTGAAAAATTTCAAAAATGAGAAATTAATTTTTATTGAAGAAAAATGGAAAAGAAACTTTTTTCTCTTTCTATTAAGAAAATTTCATGTAAATGCTTTGACATTCAAAAGAAATCAGAAAGTGACTAATCTTTTTAGTTTTCCTTTGTTTGATTTTTATAAAAAGAAAAATGTTTTTGAACAAGAGAAAAAGTGGAAATTTGTTTGAATTTTTCTTTTTTTGTAAAAACAATAAAAAAATTGAATCATTTGACGTGCTTTAAAAAATAGGATATGTTTAATTTTAATAAACATATAACATATAAAATTTATAAATACCTATATATGAAAAAAAAAATTAAAAAATAAATAAACTTTTAATTTTTTGATGTTTTAAAGAATTCGTTTTTTTAAGAAATAAATTGAAAGGAATAATTTATTTAATTTTTTAATTTGTGATTTTCAATTTTTTTAAATTTTTTTATTTTCATTGTGCAAAAACAATTAATTTCAGAAAATAGTTAGTTATCTGAGTATTTTAAGAAAGTAGATTTAAATGTTACAGTACCTAGACATCCTTCTGGTTCCTGGAATAATTTGGTAATGTTTAAATTGCTTCTTCAGGAGAAAAAACAACAACATAGAATGGGTTTAAGACTGTTCTATTGTTTCATTGAAAATTAAAATTATACCTACAATAAACGAACACAATTGGTTGCACCAATGGTGTTCGCTTATAAAAAACTTCACTGTAATTAAATAAAAATTATCAAAAACAATTGAAATGCAAATAATAAAAGAATTATTAAAAAGTAAATATTTTTAAAAATGACCATAATTATAAAATGAAATTATAAATAAATAAATATAAAGGAAATTAACAGAAAATAAATAAAACAACAAAAAAGAATAAATAAATAATAAACACAATAAAAAGAACTATAAATCAAACTGCCAGATAAAGTAAATTTAGTAAAATAAGTAAATATTATATAATTGGACAAAATAATAAATAGTAACTTATTTGTTAATTAGAGATTGCTACAACATTTTTAAGTGATTTTTTCAGTATCGAACTTTGCATCCCTTTCTAGCATTTCTCCGATATACAATTAAAAATTATTACATACTACACTGCTTACAAATGCCTCAGTTATTATTTGTTAGTTAATTAGCATTTTGGGCAAATCAACTTATATTATAAAATTATTATCGCCGTCCGTTATTTCTTATTCTAATCAACAGTTTTATTTTCTTATAGAATTCCATAGAACGAGAAGTAAACATAATAAATGAAACTATAAGTTCAATTGAAACTCAATCTTCAAAAACGATTAAATCAAAATCGTCAGTAAATAGTATAAGTTTAGAAAAAAATTCTAAAGCTAAAAATAATACCACTACAAAAAATAATTTAAACCAGCAGAAAATCGATAAAATTAATCAGATACAATCAAATTCTCAAAAATTTTACGTGCAGGAGTCATCTCAGAAACGAAATTTAGATAAAGTTTTGACATTTGATGAAAAATTTAATGTCAAAAATTCAAATGACAGTGACTCTGAATGTGATTCACAAAGTGTAAAATTACGAGTTATAAATAATTTTCTTCAATCAGATGTAACAGAATCCCAGAAATTAATCACTTTCAGATCATCCCAGGAGGAAAGTGATCGTTTTGATAAAGTTTTTAATGATATTTCTAATAAAAATAAATTAGAAAACAGCTGCGAAGTAAACTTTACGCATAGTGAAAATCGTCTATTTGATGTAGATACACCGGATTCACAAAAAATGAATACTGCAAAATTACCGCAAGACAAAATTAATATTCTAAATGATATTTCTAATTTTAAAATTAATAATAGAAATATGCCCAGTATAAAAAATCGTTTACAAGATATGGATTCTTTGGAAGTTAATATTAGAACATCGCCGCAAGATAAAAACAAAATTTTTGAATCAAGGTTTTCCAACAGTGAGAATTTACATGAAAAAGTTAATAACCTGAAACTGTCAGATGGAAAAATGAAAACATTGGATGATAACTCTTTAAAAATAAACGACATTTCTCTTATGATTAAAGCCTCAAATTCGCAATCGATTATGGATACGCAGTCACAAAATCTGCATATTTATATATCTCCACCAGAAACTACAAATATTATTTCACAACAATCAATAAAATCATTGCAATCAAATGATTTGTTTAGTCCTGACAGATATGAAATTGCCCTTTCCATTCAGAACTCTTTGGATACAGAAGATACACTTGTTGAAGAATTAAAAGATCCCATAAACTTCATAGATTGCGGACAAAAAGATGCACCAGATCAGAGTGTATTGGAAAAAGAAAATAATGCAACTTTAAAAAACATTTTGCATGCTATAATTGATAATAAATCGGTAGATATTGATTCAAACCATACTATAGTGCAAAATGATGCATTAACGCAAAATACTGAAGTAATTGATAAAGAATTATGTCAAAATGATGTGGCTGCAGTAGATAATGATGATGTTGATTCAAGTCAGTCCCTGCATACAATTATATATGATAACGAATTGTCGCAAATTAATAATAGAAATGATATTCTCGATACTGTTAATTCTTTACATTCCATACAAAATGATAATACAAGTGACTTACCATTAGAAAAACCAACTGATAAAAATTCAGAGTTGGTGTTTCACAATGACTTTGCAGTACAAGGTGACACGAGTTTAACAAATACGGACAAAAAAAGTGATTGTGATGAGCATTCGGTATTTTCAAAATATAGTAATTTTTCAACAGAAAACATTGTAAATGATAGTGCCTCACCATTACAAAAACTAGCCAATCAAAACTCACAGTCGGCTTCTCATGATCGCATTCCAACAGAATCTGAAGTAATAAGTATAACTGATGCTCGAGAAAAAAGTGGTGATTGCGATGAGCATTTGGTATTGTCAAAACATAATAATTTTTCAACAAAAAACGTTGAAAATGATAGTGCCCCAAAATTACAAGAACCAACTGATCAAAACTCAGATGGCATTCCAGCAGAATCTGAAATAATAAGTATAACCGATGCCCGAGAAAAAAGTGATTGTGATGAGCGTTCAGTATTTTCAAAATATAGTAACTTTTCAACGAAATCGGCCATTTTTTTGCAAAAGCTTCTATCGCATAAGAAGAAAGAAGATCCTACTGATAAAAATAAATTATGTAGAATAAATAAACCAATAACAACTAAAAAACTTGAACCCACAAAAAAAAGAAAACTTTATAATTTGTCAAAGCATAATTCGTATTATGAAGACATTTTAACAAAAAATAACGAAATTCAGACCATAAATGTTAAAAAACGTGCTCCAAGAAAGCCAAAAATTGATTACAATACTGATTTTGAATCAGTTCCGAAACAAACTAAGAAAAAAATTTCCAATAAAAAAGATTCTATGAAAATTAAAACGCCAAGGACGGAACGAAGTTGCTGTGTCATTTTAAAAAAAAATTTAGATGTTGAAAATAAAATTGTTGAAACAATGAATAATATAGAAACTATAGAATCACAGCCTCAAAGTAGTGGTAAGATAGTTACAACAGTAGAACCTCAATCTAGTGACAAAATTAAAAAAGTAGAAAGTAAGTTAAAGAATATATCTCAAAACAATACAAGTCAATCAAAAGATGCATTGTTGAAATGTAAAGAAATAGATATTATTACATCTTCAATAATATCGAATGTTGAAAACCGTAAAATATTACCACCACTATCTTCGATTTCACAAAGCTGTAACACCGATTTAATTAATGAAACATTAGAAAATACCGAAAGTCAAATATCATTAAACCCAGGAATCATTTTATTTGATCAAATAAAAGAAAATAATATCGAACATCAAAATCTGCACGAAACCTGTTTGACCAACAGCAATCTAGGAAATTATACAGCATTTGAAAATAGATTAAAATCACCAAAGCAAACTGGAAAGAAGATCAAAGCAAATTTATCCGCGAAAAGAACAACTGCAAGGAAACGTAAAATATCACCATTGAATATTAAAAACCAGAAAAAAAGTAAACTTGACTTTTTTGATTCGGTATTTAATCAATTTGATATGATAATGGATGAAAACAAATGTTCAAATTTCAAACAGAGAAAATCATCAAGCAAACAATACACAAATGATGATTTAATTACCCCTCAAAGGACTTGCAAAATAAAGGTACTGCAAAATGTGGTTGTGGAACGTGAGGCTAATCAATTCTTACAAAATATGCCACAATTAGAAAATTCTGATGAGACAGACCACCGTGAGTATTTTAACTTTTTGAAATTTCAGTTTAATGTATGAATATTTTATTTTTAGTAAATGTAGCAATGTACCTCATCCAGGAGGCACAGAAACAAATAGAACTTGAAAAAATAAAGAGGTCAAAATATACTTCTTGCAACCAATTACAAATTAATTAGAATTATTTAGTTTTCATAAATCTTTTATAAATTCCCAATTATTAAAAAAAATCAACTGAATAAAAACATAATTAATTTAAATGTATATTTAGTAATTAACTAGGTTTAATAACAAACCACTGTGGTTTTCTCATCCATTTTAATAGGATCTAATATTAGTATATAATATTTTGAAAAGTGTAATAAATGGTGTTATTATAATAATAAATAATGTATTGTTCATACAGTGAGTGGTTTACATAATAATAATTTCCAGTTATACCTAATTATATTGCCCAACTAAATGTGCGGTCCATGAGGAAGTAGAGAAGAACGAGACTCAAAATAATAGACAATGATACGATAGATACATCATAATAATAAACCGCTCCTACAGTTCTTCTACTTTTGACAACTTACGGTAAATGAGTGTAGAGCTTTGGCTCTGTCACCATTATTACATTTTTCAAGTACTCATTTCTACAACGTTGAACGGAGCCCAAGAGAAAGTGGTAGTTTGAATTGCTGCGATGTAAATTCGAACCATTGTCCTTAGATTGATACATTTGTAAAATGATATTATATTAAAAGTATTTGTTTTTAACTCTGACTTGTACATTCGTTTTTATTATCTACAGACACAATATCAAATTACAGGCAAAATTATAGTTATTAAGGTACCAAGGGTGTTATTATGGTAATAATACCCTCAAGCCGACAGTGTATAGCCTGAGGGCGTCTGGCTCGGGGGTTGCACATCGGCTGAGGTATTATTATCTATTAACAACCGTGATGTCTTCTATGTTTTTTGTCATACCAAAACATAATAATATTTAAAAGAATTTCATATTTTATAAAACATTAAAATCAGTGTACGGCCCGAGGGCCCCTGGCTCGAGGGTTGTACGTTCGCTGAAATACCTTAATAACTATAATACTTCTATATAATTACAAAAGAACTAAAACAAAATTGCAATACAAAAAACAATAATAGTTACATTAGAAATTAAAAGGAAAATAGGTAAAGCATAGCGCTTTTGAGATTCTAAAACTGAGCTATATTGATGTAACTGAAAAAGCAACAGCAGGTGGCCGTACCAGTTAAGTCAGTACAGAGTTTACTGGGCTAAAATGATAAAAACGAAATCCATGTAGTTACTTGTGGTGTATGGGTCAGTGTTAGTCAATATCAGGTGATCATTAGGTGATCTGTCAGTAATTTTAGAAAGATAATTCATGTTTTGTAAAAAAAAATTAACTAACAAAGCCATTCATACGCCAAAAGACGCCCGTCCCCCTGGTTAATGCGTCCCTCCAACACACCACTATCAACAAAGGAACATTTTGCACAGGTCTCCATTTCGGCCTAACAACCCCCAATCCCACGGTCAAATCAGCAAGTTGGCAGACAGAAGCAAGCTGACTTGTTGAATGTACTTAGGAATTTTCAAGAAAATGATTTCTGGCAAACCATCTCCCTAGCCCAAAACAACAACAAAACCCTCGAAGTGGCATCACGAAATGCCAACAGCCTCATCAAAAAGAAACTTTAACTCGAGTAGTTCACACAGGCTTAAAAATGTTTAATTCCCAAGCCTGTCGTTCTAGTTTAAGAAACCTTTCTAAAGCTGGAGCACCTTCAGGTCACTCCCCCACCGTTAATCTCTCTCAAGTCAGATGCGATTCTTGCATAAAAATACTTTCGGTGTACTTTCACATCACTAAGCCCTTATAAGGTCCATTTTAAGACACTATTTGCATTCAAACAATTGTTGCCTGCTATTTAAATGCAAGCACAAAGCGTGATAATAAATCGCCACCAGCGTGGAACATAACAAGTTGAGAAACATACACAAACCTTTTGACCAATTGCGAAACACATGAGTTGCTAAAAAGATGAAAAATTGTTGCGTTTTACACAAGTTGTTGTTTTGCTGTTTTGTCAGCTTGGTGGAAAGCCGGCATCAGAGTTGTGCGTGCAGTGATGTCGACATCGAATTGATGGCCCCAGATAAACCAATCTTCTTTTAACCTCTGGTACAGGCATTCTTGATATTGCCCTACTAAAAAAATTCGAGGCAATCGGCTAGGTAGAGGTCTACTCAGAGTTGAGCTCCGACCACCTCCCGATCAACATTGAATCTGAGTAATAGACCAAACATCTCTCTGATAACTGTTCCAATTCAAGGAGCATGTTGTGGCAGTTAGCCAAAACTCTCCAGAAAAACCCAGCCCCATAACAAGCTTTAAAACCTCAGCATTCACTGACAGGATTAAGCTCCGGTTCTTCATATGTGACTGTGATATACGCATTGAGTTGAGTAGTGATCAAATAGAAGCTAAACAAAATACTCTCGGGTGATTCATACTCACTCACTTCCTTTATCTCTCCTGGCCTGGTGAAGAAAGCCTTCAAAAACCTTACTAACCAATTTTAGCCTAAAGATCATCGCTCACTAAGCAGATCGATGCAATTTATTGTTTGCATTGTTTCTTATGAAGTATAACATATGACCGACCGGCAGAGTTGTGCGTCGAAAATATTTTGTCGATGCCGCGTTAGCCGTGCAGAAAAGTACGCGGTACCTCATCAGAAATAATGCAAACAATAAATTGCCTAGAGCTTCGCGTCACCGCGTCTCTTTCTAGTGAGCGACGACCTTTATACAACACTAAAGCTGTTTTGCAAAAGGCATCGTTTATTTCCTTCTACTCTAAAACTAACGTCTGAACGGTCTACTATGTGCCCTGGGTAAAATAACAGAAAATTAATTCTCAACGAGATAAAAATTCTATTCTATTGAAAAAAGTTCATCCATCCTAAAGGTGATTAGACTAACCAACAAGGTACCCAAAGGATTCCTCAACTATAAGTGCACTACCTCCTAGTTTATCCCAACCAACCGCATTGTTGCGAATACAGCAGACTAAAACTTTGCAATAATGTAATATCTGCCTGAACGGCAAAATAATTCCTAGAAATCCGTTTTAAAATACCTGGGGATAAACTTCGACCAAAGTTTGATGTGGCATCCCCACATTAACTACATTCAAAAAGTCTAGCTAGCTACAAATCTTTCTTTGAACCTATGACAAGGAGGCATAAACCCCCAAGTCAGTGCAAAATCCTGTCGTAAAATACTACCGTCAGTATTCAGCTTATCTACGCCTGCCTAACCGGGGCACAGCAATTGAAACTCACCTAAAACCACACTACACTGACCACAACCATGAACCCCATTCGCACAAAAATCGGTGGGCAGCCTAACTAGCTGTTTTACAAAACCTCAAATAAAAATAGTAGTTCTAAACTTGTGCATTGAAGAAGGTCAATTCAACCAGTTCCTGTGATTTAACTTTTATTTGTAATAAAAACGTATATGGTAGCCACCAAATAAGAATATTAAACACGTAAACATCACCAAGTAAAAATGTGCACAAAGAAGCGTCGCAATGTTCGCTGGTTCTGCATTGCTTTATATGTTGAGCTGTGGAATATAGCCTGTAGAACAAGACCAGAGTATGCACGTTAACTTTTTAGGTTTGCACGTGCTAGTCTTACTCCACGCTTCCGGTGGCTAAACCATTGTTATTATTTTCTATTTCATAACCACCCTATTTTTTGATAGTTCGGTATGAATATAAAATTTGAGTATTTTATCAAATTTTCTGAAATATTTTAAATTTGGCATATGAAGATAATTTGTTTTATATGTTAAATAATAAATAAATCCTTTAGCAAAAATTTATTGGAATACCCTATTTTTAAGCATAAACAAAAGAATACTGTTCTCCTAAACAAGCAAATAGACTTAATATATTCCTTTTCTTTCTAATTTTTAACTTGATTTTTATTTTTAAATTGTTTTTTATGTTTATGTATAAAACTGTTATCAATTACTATTGACAATTATTGTAATGTTAAGTTCATCTTTTGATCATTAGTGTATTCTCCGGGCATTTGCACCCCAAGAATTTTTTTATATCGTTAGGGTTTAATTTGTTTTGTATTGTGTCATTATCTTTGTAAATAATTAGTATAAATAAAAGTGTTGTTCATTTCTTAACTCATCTATCTTGTATTATTTGAGGAAAGTTCTGCTGAACCAAAAACGTGTAATGAATTTAAAAGAATAAATTTTAGCAAATTTAATTTTGGCCATATTTTTTTTGTAAAATAAAAGCACAAACAAGACTGATTATATAAATACAGTAAAAAATTAAATAGTAAATTTTTGTTTCTCAATTTAGTTTAACAATGTATTGTCAGTGTCGTACACAGTTTACGTGTATTTTCATTAAAATTATTGTCATTGGTCATTTTCATTGATGTTTTTTATGATTTGCATATATATTTCACCCAAAAAATTACCCTGGGTGACCCAAATATCAGCTTATGAATTCTGGAAACTATTAATTGTAGCTGCCAACATAACAAAAATAAACTTCAATCATTTTCAATTCGATCGATTGTATATCATAAACTATTTGCCTCTATGACTATAAATCAATTATATTGACCTTTCTTAAATTTTTGACAATCAGATTCATTTTACAGTTAAAATTGCATATATACTAAAATTACTAGTACATGTGCATTACATCGATAAGTGCTCTGGCGCTAAGCAATTAATATACACAAATCAAACTTATTAGTATATTCAAAGTTTTTCTTTTTAATTTGGTGAATTTATTTATTAATTGTCAATCAATGTATCTATTTGAAAACCAAGTAAAAATAAAATATTTAATTAGTATGAAATTAATAAATAACTGTCGAGTGTCAGCAATTCAGATTTGTAACTTCATCCATCAAACAAAACAAATTAATTAATATTTGTCAGTAACCAATATTTTTAACAAATTTAATTTCGCATTTATCCAGAATAGTTTATATTCAAGAAAGTGCATTCATTCCAATTGTAATTTGATTGTTTATTACTGCAAACTACCATCAAAATAAATTCATGTAGTTGCTAGGCAATCATATTTTTCAGCAACTTTTCAATAATTTTTAATGCTCCTAATGTAATATTACTATTGAAAATATTATAAAATGAGTTAAATGCTTAAATAATATCAAAAGTTTAAAAATTTCAATAATGTTACTTACGTCATTTAATTCTGTGGGAAATGGTCCACCTCCGACTCTCGTAGTGTATGCCTTAACAACACCAATTACATCTCCTATCTTACTAGGAGGAAGGCCCAAACCAGTACAGACACCGCCAATACTACAATTAGATGAGGTTACGTATGGGTAGGTTCCTGAAAAAATAATTCTAAATTAGCATTCACTACGACAAGTTTTTTTATTAAATAAAAAAGTTATAATTTTTGTCGAAATAAAACAGTTTTATTTCCTTTAAAAATATCATATTCTACTTTCTCTAAGATTCCAACAGGGTTGTACCAATTCTTATTAATGATTTCCTTACCAAAGTCTATGTCCAGCATAGCAGCATTTGCTCCTTCAACAAGCACTTTCTTTCCCTCTTTCATTGATTTATCTAAATATGAAACAGTTTCTCGTGCAAGTGGTCGGACCACCTCAGCATATTTTTCATATTTTTGCAGTTCTCCATGTACATCAACTTCCAAATTTGGGAACATCCTTTTGTACATATTCACAAGTACATTAAATCTGTAAAGATAAGAAACAATATTAATAAATGATTATAACTAATTCTCAATTTGATAGATTTTCAGATATAAAACTTACTTGTCAGCAAATAATTGGAAATCACCAAGCAAATCACCAATGCGAATACCATTCCTGATGGCCTTTGATGAGTAAGTTGGGCCAATTCCTTTTTTAGTTGTACCTAATTCCTGGCCCTTTTCCTGTTCTTGTAAGCCGTCTACTTGCTGGTGGAAGTCGAACACTAAATGAGCTCGGTCACTTATCATCAGTCTATTTTGCCAGTCGGTGAGTCCCTTCTTTTCATTCTTAGTTAGTTCATCGAAAAGACCAGGTAAATGTATAACAACGCCATTTCCTGTAAAGAACAACATAATTAGTAATATTTCAAAACTAAAGATATAGCTATTTAATTTTAATGGTTTTATTCATCTCGATTTTTGCGCAATATAAATATTATTGTGGCTGTCAAATGTTTTGCGCAAATTGCCCAAAAAGAAAATTTGAAATATAAATTATGTAGCAACCAAGATGAAGTTTCAATTTCTTTTTATACCCTATAGTTATCGGTTGCTCTAAAATCTAGATTGAATTTATATCGATTTTCTAAAGTAATGCAAGTATACAGGGTAATTTTTACTAAATGGCCAAGATTTCATATTCTACATAAAATTGTGAACAGAAAGATTAACGTTTTTTGTTTTGTTTCTGAGTAATTTGAGTGTAAAGATTTTAAAACACAAACTTAAACCAAACCGGAACAAATTGCCCCAATTATGTTGAACCGCAAACCGGAATCGAACTGTACCTATATTGAAAAAAAAATCGTATTTGTGAACCGAACCGAATGCTTATGGATTGTATTTTTAGTATCTTTATATTTATCTATAGAACGTTCACTCTTAGAGTAGTTGGGGTGCGTTTATGTTGGAGCAACGATAAACGATAATAGAGGCAATAAAAGTGTAGCAAAGAAAATTAATACGGTAAATTTCATAAACCTGTTTATATTGAGGATGCTCGTTTAGCTATTCTCGAGCAACGATAAGAAGAACGAGTGACTATTCTTGAATAAATATCCTCAGCATTTTCAGTTCAAAATTTGAATTTTCGGCGCTACGCTTGTATCGTCGCTCACATCGCTTAACATCGCTCCAACATAAACGCACCCTTACTATTTATCACTTGTTGTGGCGTTGAACACGTAAATGAATTATTAAACTATTCATTCCCTGCTCCAATGCAGAAACCATTTAGGTGCACCGAACACCGACATAACTTGTAATGTAGTTATCTACATATGACCATTTGCTCGTATATCAACAAGAATTAAAATAATTAATTTTAAATTTACATATTTCATTTTTTTTTTAATATTTTGCATCAAACTTTTAAGAATTAATATTTTCCCATAATAAATTGAAATTGAATATTTTTTAAAATTTATCTTTTCATGATACATACAAACAGCACCAAAAACATTTAAATTGTGTTAAAAATATTTTAAAACACTTTTAGTGATATATCGAGTCCATAAAAGTTAATAAAACTAATAATCCAATTAGATATGTAAAAATTGGTAACAAAGCTTTGTTTAGAATATTATTTGATTTGAAAGTATTTTCAGGTTTAACATTTTAAGATTTTATTTGTTTATCCTTCAAGCGTTTCATAATTGATCTATTTTCAAATTATAAGCCGTTAAAGAGAGCGATTTTATTATAAGCAATACATTAGTATTTTATATTTCGTTACTAGTATTACTACTTATACTAGTACGAAATATTTTAGTGCACAAAAACACCGAATTTAATGTATAATAATAGGGTGCGTTTATGGGTTGGAGGAACGATAAGCGATAAAAGGCGCAGCACAGAAAATTATTACATTGTATTGCGTAAAGCTTACATGAACTATTTAAGAATAAACGCACATTTAGTTATAACAGTGAGTTCTTGCAAAGTAAAATAAAGTCGACTTTATTAAAGGAATGTTTAATAAAATAACCTGTATTAAATGATGTCGTTTGGTTTGAAATGAGATTTATTGCAAAGTCTTGTAGGTTTTCCTTTATTTTGATAAACATGTCAATTAGGAGGTTATGAATTTTATAGTGACTTTAGAATTTAATTTAACGAATATGACATATACGTCAGAGTATCGGATCCTTAAATAAAAGATCATGGTATGGTCTGTATTTAAATTAAATAAAGACAGCCTGTATTTTAATAAAGGAAAATAATAAACGAAACTTACAAAAACAAAAAATAATAAAAAATGTATTAAAGTATTGTCAAAATAGTTATTGCAATTACTCTCTAATATTGTTCAGTAGTAATTAATAAAAAAGTCAATAAAAGACATCTCCTTCAACAGTAAATGTCAAATAAAATTCCGTTAAATTAGTGTCAGAAATCCATCTAGAGCACTAAATACACTCTGCAGGCAACCGGTATCGCAATGCCAAGCTTGCAATAAAATCTAAATAGATTGAGTAATTAAGTTCATAATCAATTATTCAAATTAAATAACGTTCAATTCCGAGTAGTATAATATACTATTTCCAGAGAAAAATGTTGGAACATACACAAGTTTGATATAAAATTTGATTAAACGCCACAATTTCGTAAATTTTTTAACATTTTTTTTATACACGAAATTAAAGAAAATTTAATAGACGATTATATATTGAAGCAACCTTTTTTATTTTTTCTGCAAAATAAGGTCGGAATGCTTTTGAGTAAGAACCTAAACTGAGTTAAACAATCATAAGTCACTTAGCTCAGATAGAGCAAAGTGACCTGTGATTGCGATAGAGCAATATCAACAAAGATCAACGTGACATAAAAAATATACTGCTCATAAATATTTATATTCCAACGAGTAGTTCAGGAGATGTTGCGTTAGAAGTATATAGCAGAGTAGAAAACATCTTGGGAAAATTAATTATATAATAATTAATTAGAGGTTCTAGAATGCATAAAATAGCTTGAGCGTGAGTAGGATAATAATTAAAATTAAAAAAAAAATTAAGCAGAAAATACAGAAAAACGAAATATTAAGAAATTTTGACATGGAGCCAAAAACGAGAAATAGATCGAGCCAGAGCTCAATGCTTAGATAATTTCATTCTATTCTACAAAGCAAACGAATAACCAGTTAGATGTAGAAAGAACAAGATAGGTGAAAGCATTATGATAGAGAAAGATATGAAAGTCAGAAAGGCTGCAGAGGTGGATGGAATACAGTTACAGCTGTTGAAATATATAGGTAAAAAGATTAACATGATTCTACAATAATATATATGAAAACGGGGCCGAGCCAAGCAACTTCCTAAATACAGAAATAATACCGTTGCCGAAAAAGAACGGAAAAAAGTTCGAAAAATATAGGACAATCAACTTGGTACAAAGATCTTGTTAAGGGTAATAGAGAATAGTATGACAATCGGACTAATATTAATTTGTGGCTAGCTGAACGCGGCGATACCGATGAATCCGGTCGGTCTGTCTACACTTCAAACAATTTTTGTATATACTCACTGACTGATATTTATCACGTGGGTTTTGTTTTACTCATTCGACCATCTATTGTTTTTTATATTTTATTGTTTTTTAGAATCTTTTAACAAAAAAAAAACGTGCAAGCTTGCAATTTGTTGGTACTTGTCACTATCATAGAACGCAAGCTTGTGGTTGATCCATGTAATCGCAGTAGATAGACTGTAAAATATCGATCTAAAACTAACTTAATTCAATTTCTAGGGTAAAAAACTATGGTATTGAGCAACTACTAACTAACTCCATTTGTTATTCTGATCTAATGCATTTTTTCACAGTGAAAAAACATTTTCTTGTCTCACCGACAACAGTGTAATAGTTATTTACATTCCAATGCGGTAAGTTTAATTTTACAGCGCGACAACTTTTTGAGGCACAATCCCGTAGTGTCACGTGTGCCAAACATTTATTTATCATTTACTTTGAAAAACTTATTTATAAATTGTATCAATATGCCAATTAGGTTGAAATGTTGCTTTATTTCTCCAACCTTAATTAAAACAATAATAATAATTGCTAAACAAAACACAATAATATATTTATTATTTCATAAATTTGATTTGATCATATGTGTCGTGCAGTAGATTACAACATAAATATATTTCATCATGTTGTTGAGAATGTAATTTTACGATATTTAAACAATGAAATCTGAATACAACAACTAACATAAAATACGCAAATGGATTAATGTCAGAATTGCGTCATTAGATAAATCATACATAATGATGAGAAACAAATTTAGAGTTCAAGGTCACAAGTGTTATTATGTACGTTTTAAGGTAATTGTTGAAATTAATGATAAGTTTTTATGTACGTGATATTATCTAATCATAATTTTTTGCGGTTTTATTTCTTTTTTGCATTTATACATTTATAATAGTACTACAATTTTTAATTTTTTTACTATTGTTTGCACCTTTTACCTTTTTCGGTATTGCAATTATTTGCATTGTACGCTTGCAGTACCAGAAATCTATATCTGGAAATGCATATTAGAAATAATTTTTTATCTATATCTATATCTATATATATATATATATATATATATATATATATATATATATATATATATACAAAACAAAGAAGTTTATTTGCACAATACCTGAGCAAAAGATATAATACGAATTGATGCACACACATCTTCCCTATACACCAAATCACCACGCTACAACGGAATTTATTTATACAATAAATTGCCTAATGATATAAAAAAGATAAATAATCATAAATTATTTAAAAGTAAATTTGTTCTTACGTTTCATATCCTTCTTTGGCAAATTGAATAAAATGCTTTTATCATTATTATTATTTTATATAGCTTTGTATACGCTACTTGTTCTTTTTTGCATTGGTAAATTTCATTCAGCTCTTTCAAAACTTTGCCTTTGTTCACTTTTATGTTTTTTTCTTGCATTTAATTTTTAGAACGTAGTCTCCCGTCTTTAAAAATTTTGTATACTGAGTATACAAGATGTTTTCAATTTCAAACAAAAAATCTAAATAACTTTTTAGAATCTCATTTCGTTTTCGAGATAGTAGAAACACACATTATCTAACAAAATTCAAATTATTTAGCTTCTGACATTTGTCAAAATAGTTTTCTTCGCTTCTTTGGATCTCTTAGTAAATTTTGATAGAAATGCTGTTCGTTAACAAAGAATACGCAGTTACATTTTTGTTTACTGATTCATGTCATGAGTAACAATTAAGATTTGCTGACAAAAGGCAACCTTCTCGTCGAGTATTTTCCGACTCATTTCGCTGCAGTTGATGTCCACACCAATAGCACACCGTGGAAAAGAAAGAACAAATAGTTGATGCAGTTCTTGATAATCCGATGGCCAGCGTTACCAGACTTTCTGCCCGTTTACTAATAAGAATTGAATAGAAAAATGAATACATGGAAAAATTATAAAATTAGTGTCAGATGATAACACTTATAAAATTATAAAAAAGATGCAACCAAAATCAGAGAAAAAAACATAAATTCCATTTTGAATAAAAAACTATATTGATGACGCACAATTCCGGTCGCTAAAAAGCACTAATACAGTTAGTCCAAAACTGTATGGACTACCAAAAATTCACAAGTCAGACAGACCGCTCAGACCCATCGTCTCTTGTATAGACTCGCCAGATTTTAAGTTATCTAAATATTTTGGCAACATTGTCAAGAATCTTGTTCCAACCTTACAATCTCTCTCTTCAGCTTATACACACCACTGCTGGCGCTTCGCCTCCTCTCTGCCTGTAATGCTGGCAACTTACATTACAGGATAACCTTACAATACAACATAAAAACTCATTGGAATTGGTTAATAAACTAAACAGATTAAAAGTACCCAATAACTATACTCATATTTCCTTAGATGTAACATCTTTATTCACCAATACCTAAAACCTTGGTGCTGGATATTATCAAAAAACGTTAGACAATCATCTTAACATTTACAAACTTAGACAGAGAATTTTTTTTAAATTTCTTTTAATGACACATTCTACTCACAAATTTTTGGTTCCCCGATGGGCGCTCCCATCAGCCCGGTGATAGCAATGTTAGTCATGGACGAGGTTGTGACTAGCTCACTAAAAGAATTTGACTTTGGTGTCTAATCAATATGCATATACATGGACAACACTTTTATTATTCTTCCAGAATCTATAATTAAAGAAATTCTTAATAAATTTAATAGTTTGCATGAATCTCTTAACTTCACATTAGCAAAGGCAACGGACAACAAATTACTATTCCTATATTTATTGGTAATGCTAGACAACCGAGAAATCATATTTGACCTCTTCTAAAATCCTTGCGCTAGCGATAGGATATTCAATTTTAATTCAGACCATCAACTAATACAAAAAATAAATATGGTCAATATCAACAAAAATATAATATTGAGCCTAGTAAGTAACAAAACATTTAATTTAAAAAGCTTTAAATTATTAAAAACTAAATTAATTACCAATAATTACTCCCAATCACTTATTAACTCAATCCTGAGTAACAGTAGAAAAAATACCGAATCTCTTCCGTTCAATGGCAACGACTCAAATAATATAATAGCACAAGAAACAAAAACGGTCAGTTCTTCCGTTTATTTCTGGCTTGTCCAACCAACTCAAGACTGTTCTACAAGATGAACATAATAGTATCATTTTTAAACCAATCACAACCGTTGATAAATTATTTACCAGACTCAAAAACAAAACACAAAAAGAAGATACAACAAACATAGCATATTCTATAACAACACTATCTATTTTTATTCCGTTTTTTAATTCTAAATTCATAATTTATAATATTAAGAATAAAGTTTAATTATTATTATTATTATTATTATATTATAAACTCTAATTTGTTAATTACTATTAGTACTGAAGAACGCTGTTGTATATTCCCGAAACGTATACAATAATAATTGATTAAATATATTTAACAGTCCGGTTAAGCCGTTTTTATGTTACATTCCATTCCACTTAAATAAGAAATTCTTCACTTATATCAATATCAAAAGGTTTAACACTAGAGGTGACGCGGCATAAGGACTTGCGTTTCCAATAAAATAATTCATTACTTCTATACTGTATAACGATGAGTTTATGTTCACGACAGATGGTATTGACAATCTACATCTACATACAGAGCACTAGAAAATCATTAGAAAATCCGTAGGCAGTCAAGATACGAGCTTACCAATAAAGATTATCAGTTAACATGATGTGGGGCTTTTATTAAACAACTGTTGCCATAGTAAATCTTGCCTCCTCGTTTAAATGGTGGTTCGTTCAAAGAATTTCTCAAAAACCAGATAGAAGATTTGCTGGATTATAATGTCATTCTTTCCTTACGTAACAGGATGTGGTACCAGCACGATAGAGTGCCGCCCCATATTTAGCAAAATATATTTTACGATTACGGATTACCGATAATTTTAATAATAGTTGGATTGGTAAAAGAGGTCCAGTAAACTGGTCTACAAAATCTAAAATAAAATATATGTACTGGATTTTTATGTGTAAGGAGACATAAAACAATTGTTTTATACAGGGCCAACAGACAACATCGAGCAGCTGCCAGAGGCTGCGTTGCATATTCAAAACACGCAACAAATTTGAAGCAGTTTCATTCTCTTTAAGTGCGTGGTCAAGATTGCATCAACGCTTATGGTGGCCATTTTGAGAAAGGATTAAAGTGTTATTTTGGATACATTGTTTTTGTACTTAATACTTAATACGAAATAAAAAGTTTTGCTTAACGTGTGTTTTCAAATATTTCAGAAACGAAACGAGATAGATAAACAAGTTTTGAAATTAAAAAATGTGCACAACGTTTTAATTTTCGCCACCAGTTAAGAAATACCCTATATAACTGTAATGTAAAAAAAGTTAACAAAAACCCAGTTGGTTTTAAGTTAAAATTACCTACTAAAATTAATTTTGTACTGTTGAATAAAAATTACCAAATACATTTCGGTGTTAGAGGTTTTGGGTATATTGGATTCAGTTGTAATGTTTACAAAAATAAATTCGCTCTCTCTTAAACATAGCAATAATAAATTCGTTGTGCAAGGTACATGCATTAGAGTCATTAGACACATACTTTTCTTCAAGATTCTTGATGTATCTATACCAATTTCATGAAAGATTATTTGAGCTTTATTCTAAAATATAATCAGTTAAAACCATTTTCTTTGCCGATATTAAAACGCATTAGCGGCATATCTGATGCAACAATCTAATGATGACACATACATTTAAAAATATATAAACATTGCAATCAAGCTAATGTTAATGCAATATACAAATCTTACATATCGTAGCGTCGTACGTATTTTTTAAAAGTCAAATAAAATAGCTGCCTGTTATTTTTTTATTGCCAATGTTTTTACCAGCCCACATTTAAATAGATCGAATTGCAATAATCCATTTATTATTAGGTATTTTCTCTTGATTATACTGAAAATATTGCTCAAAATATTTTTTACAAAAAGCATGCATGCGACAGATAAGATAATTGCAGTTGTTTAAAGCTATTTATCGCATTGTTTCAATGAAAGTTTATTTCAATTAATCACAAAGCAAGGGTCTAATTAATTATAAAATCGCTGGAATATTTCTACATTAAGTCAGAAACGTTCAGGACTTGGCAACAAAAAGTAAAATTTACGTTTTTACTGTTACATTTTAAAAATATAAACGAGGTATGTTGTTTCCTCATTATTGATGGTATTATCGCATGTTTGCGTTATAATTACAGTCATGTAATAAATAAATTGATTAATATAAATAATATCTTGTACCAATCGGTGATTTGATTGTTATTTTCAGTGGCTGGTACAATCAAAAGCAACCTATTAAGCATAGCAATTGCGTCGTAATAATTTATATATTTAGCTTTGAATATAATTTTATTATTGATTTAATAATATAAAGGGAATAAATAAAATCCGATAAAAGCTGAATATAACTAAGGGCTACAACTTCGCACTAATAAACAGTAAATGACCTATTTTAGCAAGGTCAAATAGTGACCTAATAAAAGGTTTTCGCAAGGTTTTACTTTATGCAATGTTTTGTTTGATTGTTTTTTTCGGCATTATATTTCCGTTCGTAACATTGACATAGAGCTAAAATAGCGCTCAAAGCAGGTGCAGGTGCCGCTGTGAAAAACATTCAGAAAATAATAACATAAGATCTGCTCTTGTGGACCTGTCGGCAATTTGCCAATTTTAATGTTAGGTAACACAAGGCGAAATCACGTGATTAACAGACACATGCGGATTCCTTAAATTGCGCCAAGCAAAAATACACTCTCACATTATGTAAACACAAGTTATAAAAAGTTGGCGCGATTGTTGATATTGTCAATTAATTTCAAAATACTATAGGAGAAAGGTTAGCCAAATATCAGATATTTGTGAAAATTGTTTGGATGACATCCATCTAAACCGAATGCATAAATTTAGAACAATTTCTCTTACTTTAAACCGAAATTACTTTGTAAGAGTAAGCGTTACTATTAATTGAGACTTAAAATAAATATTGTAATCACAAAATAAAAGACTTGAGGTTATAGAAAATGATTAAGAAGAATACCGTACTAAGTATGTATGTAATCTATTTAATTTTATATTATTTATTATACTATATCAAAATTTATTGTTAAAAACAAAAAATTGTCATTGAATTTAAGGTCTGCTTATCGACATTCTGAACTAATTATACGAAAAAAGAAGAAAATAAAATTTCATAACTCGGTTATGCAGTGAAACACAAAAAGTGTGCACCATATGAGATTTTTATAGTGCTTTGCTAATTTTTTTTTTCTGCTAATTTGTGTAGAACAAATTCCACAATATACGGATTATAAATTAGTAAATAGCACTTAAACCAAATTATCTCTCTTTAATCCATCAAGATGTATATACTATACTGAAGTGCGGCCTTCCAATGTTCGCCCGTGTATGAACACGAGCCGGAACATTGCACGAAAAACGTACATAGACACTACAGCATAGAAGCAGGGTTGGCACTGGCAGTGCGGGCAATATATTGCAAAATGAACGATGTAAAAGGTAAAATTGCGATAAAAATGTTGAATTTCAAGTGGGCTCCCATTTAGTTAGGCAATCAAAAATTTTAAGACGTTTTGTGGTATTTCAATATATTTCTACTCTATTAACAAATAAAATATTATATTATTATAATATTATAAATTGCTGCTAAAAATATTTTAATGACAAAGTTCATGGTATATTATTGCAGTAATATAAACAGAAAAAAATTTCAACGAACAAGAACGAAATACACGTTATCGAGATCGGAACAACATAAACTTGGGCCACAGTATTTGCACAAATTTGTTGGTCTAAATTTAAATTTATTATAGATACGCCTATAAGAATAAATTTTAATTTAGCGCCAACCATGTAGGAAAGGAAGTACGTGCAGGCCAAAAGGATGAGACTGAATCAGTGTTGTTAACCCTACGAATTTATCCGTAGATCTACAGATTTTTAAATGGCAGCTCGGATTTTCGGATAAAGCATCAATTTCTACGGATTTTTTGGCATTATGTGCAATTTTTCAAAAATGTCTTTAAACATTTAATTTAACTTTTCAGCAACAGCTGTCTCTGCGCTGGACAAATTATTAGAAGTTTTAAAAACAACCACAACAAGTGCGCGTTTACAATAAGATTATATAACAATTATATAAAGTAATATAATACAATTAATTATTAATTACAACAATTATATTATCCAATTACATCATTAAATTTTAAATTTGCCACCAAAATCTGCAGACTTAGCTGTCGTGTGGAAGGCCCATTACATACTGAATGTAGTGTGAATTAATAAAGAAATATAAAACAAATGTAAGTCTACTTGGACCATACACCAGGAGTAAATCTTTGATTACAATGTTTATAAAAAATGATTTAATCACCAGGAACCCCTAGCATTGTAGACGGTCTCTGAAACGTTGAGCCACCATGCATTGATATGGGATTATGTAGCTGACACTGCCAAATATTATTAATTAACTTGTCAAATTTGTTTATATTGATGTATGATACATATTTTTTCTCTTTCGAGCCAAAGTTTAATTTTTAATGCATTTTACGCAAAAAGGACAAAAGATATAAAATCGATGAGTGGAATTGAGATAGATTCGTGTGATGCTAATTTTGAACTTAAATCGCCCACTGAAGTGAATAACTTGAAGCTTTCGCAAATGCAGGAAGATTTTAATGTGGCTATGTGTCAACATTATTGTGTACAAGGTCTTCTGAGTGTTAATTAAAATATTCGACCTACCATACCACCATATTATTAAATAATAATATTCAATCAATACGGCTTTTAGTTATTTACAATATATTTTTTTATTAAAATGAAATAAATACTTAAAAATCAGATTTTATATTTTCAATATCGCCCAGCAATATTTCCTTGTAATTAAATATAAGTATGCATCATATCAGTAAAATTATCAATGTCAATTCAACAAACATTAAAAATTCTAATGAAAAATGTTAATAGTAGCTCATGGTAGAAATATTGCGAGTTGATGTGGTGTGTTTCTAATGTAAAAACATTCTAGAATCTATTTAAAACTATTGGGTTAATAGTTTAACAAGTCATTACAAAGATTGGAGCAACAATTTGATCAGTGAATTAGCTTGGAGAGGTAATCTTTTTCCAAGAAGAAAAATAAGACAACTTCGAGAACTAAGCGACCGGACTACAATACATTTTCTTTTTATAAACACTCCAATGGGGTGGTCATACCTTTAGTGCTTTGTCACTTTAATTTCTGCAATGATCACTGAAAATCGATTCTGATTCTATAAAAATGAGACAATGTGATTTTTTTATAATTATAGAGAAAGAATCATCTTTCATCGTCTTAATATTAACCTTCATTATGAGAAAGTGTTTTTAATTATTATATACTTAATTACAAAATATAAATATTTAATATAAAATTAAATCCACTCGTTATTAAAATATTTGCAACAAATCATATAAATAAAAAAATATGAAGAAATTCAATATTGTAAAATTATGTGCTGCCTGAGTGCGTATTTTTCGTATGTTATAAAATAATTACAGATAAACAGGTAAATCGAACAAAAAACTTAACTGGACTAAGTAGACTGCAATTAGTCATTTAGAAAGTAATGGGCAGAGAAATTATGTATGAGCAATTAATTACAGACATAAACAAAATAAATGTGCACATAAAACACCTCAAGCTACAAACAAATTAATTCGGATCGTTAAATTAATTAATAGAGACCATTAAATTAATGGTACCATTATTTTTTTAAATTATAATATGATTAGAAGTATTATTTTTCATAAAAGTTTAATTTTATTTAATTAAATTACTGTGTATAATTTAAGCAATAACGTTTAATAAACTTTAAATTATCCTAAAAAATAATGTAGAAAACGGTTTTCAGGTGTGCCAAAACCAGTGCATGTTATAAAAATTAAATTAAAAGAGACAGATAAGAACGCACAAATTGTCTTGCTGACGGTAATGCTAACAGGCATATCTACCAATCGTGTTCTTTTGGATGGTCAAATATTTACAAATGTTCATTAGCGTCTGTTTGAGTTTGTATATGCCAGTTTATAACAAAGAATCTCCGAAGGAAGATCTCACACTATTAGAACTCCAGAAGTTGAGGACAAACTCCTTTCTACAAAAGATCGAAAAAAATCCAGAAAGCACTACGCGATAAAAAGATAGTGCATTAAAATAAAATTACAAAATAGTGTGTGAAATTTTAAGAGAATATTTGTTGTATCCCATATTCTTGCCACATACAGAGAGTTATGGCACTTATTTCACGAGATTTTCCAGTTCTCATGATATTTTCTAAATGGCTCTTTGAAAAAGTTGCACAAAATCCTCAAATCAAAGTGCAATTTCTCTTCACAGATGAAGCAATTTTTTCCAAAAAAGCAAAACATTTTCAAAAATCATATTTGGACCGAAGAATATTCTCATGCTATCACAGAAACACACTGCATTACTCAAAAATGTTTCTCTTCTAGTACATCAGCAAATGTGGTTCATCCGGATGGAGCCTACTTCAGAAATTTGGTTCGTCATTATTTAAATGTAGTTTATCAAAATCACTAATAGGTCGCGGAGGCTCAAAATTATGGCCACCTATATCACCTGGTCTGAACAGCTTAGACTTTTATTTCTGGGGACATCTTAAAACGTTTAGACACTATAAACCCTAAAAATAAATTAATTGAGGGGTGTGCCACCATATGTATCACACCGGGAATTTTTAAACAGTTCGTAGGTCGATG
>JARJEC010103311.1:0-36655 GCA_030264575.1 Tachinus sp. AB-2021
ATATATATATATATATAATATTTGTTCTTGTTCCATATTTTATTATTAATATTAGATCAATCATAGAAACTGAAATATAAAACTGTTATTAATAAAACATGTTAATCTATAAATTGAAATTAAAACAAATAATACCTTTATGTAATAAATAAAATAATACCATTATAAAATCTTATGTTATTCACAAAAAATACAGAAATTTATAAAAAAAATGCTTTTAAATATTATGTCAACAAATGTAGTGATGCAAGCAATGATAACACTGCTTGTGTATTCTTCAATATTAGCAATAGTAAAAAGAAATTTTGTTATTGTCATCTAATAGGCAATTGCTAAACTGAATACGGCGTAGTCCAACTAAGAACTATCAGGTGTTTTTGGCGTTATTCTTGGACTTAAGGAGAATTGGAGAATTAAGTTTTGGAAGTTAATATAAACCATTTAAACTTCAAAATTGCAGATTTACACGTATTAGATTGTGTTTTGTTTTTTAGTAACAAAATCTTATCCCTCTTAGATGGACCACCCTGTATATATAAATATTGTGTTGTGTTTGTTTGCGCATCCGTAGATCGTGTGTATATATATATAAAGATAGATAGAAACCAATTATGATACAAATGTTGTCAATAATTATTGAATTGTACAACAACACATTTTTTCAAAAAGATATAAAGTTAATTACCTGAAAAGGTAATCAAGATAATTTATTTCTATTTTTGGTATTATGATAATATAGTACCAAAATGTTTGTGAAGTAAGTTTATCAAAAAAAGTGTTTTCAAAATTCTTCACACATATTCCAAAATAATTTAAAATAACACAAAATTATTTTGTCTTGCTTTAAGATTACATTTGAATTTTATTTAAATAATCTTTAAAAACAATAAGCCGTTCCGACGGCTTTGCTCATCGTCATAGCAAATATACTGTTTTGGGATCACTGTGCGTGAATTGTGGTTAAATAATAACTAAATATATCTTACAATTGATCAATTCCAATGTATAAAATGCAATACTTAAAACAATTATTAAATAAGTCGCACATTACGTTTAATAATACTTTGATTACCGAATTTCAATAAATCTGAGATAACGATGCATTAAATTGTATTGCTTGAGGGTTTTCAATAGATTTGCGTAATAATTATATATTTTTCTATACCCACTTCAAAACCGTAACGGTTCACTTAAGCTTTTTAACGATAAACAATGTTTTCTAGTACTGCATGTGATATAAAAATAAAAAGTCCAGTTTTTATTATGTTTGGAACGGATTGAAATTTACAAAATCCCTGAAGTACATCTCAATTTTGCATTTTGCCAACACATAGTATAGTAATGTTGGGTATAGTTGTAATTTACTACAACTATATAAAAATTACTGCGTGTTTGCAGTTATACTTAAATTATATATTTTTAAATAATATTTATAATAATACTAGTTATTTAAAATAATTTAATAAAATAATTAATTCCATTTACCTTATCCCTTATACCCTATCATAATTTTATTAATCCTCCCTCTGTTGTGAAATCAGAGGCCCATATTAGATGTAACTAGAAAGTATAAAAATGGGTTAACTTTCATAATTTATCGAATTTTGATCACGGTTGCAATTTTCAAATGTAAATGAATTAATGTAAACAAAAAAAAACAAAAAAACATAAAGGTAAACAATACAAATATTAGAATATAAAAAAATATAAAAATTTTAATATGTAATAAATAATTACAGTAAAACCGCTAATATGAAAAAACAAATGCACAGCTCCCATAACAGGACAATTTTTCATGCATTAGCTAAAATACAAGTAAACTAGTCCATATTACGTCAACTCTCTAATAATCGGTTAAGGACCGTATAATTATGTAATTTTTCCCAAAAAAATCTCACAATTATTACTTTTTCTAAAAAAATTTCTTTTAAATTTTCTAAAAACTATTTAAATTATATATTTTAAAATTACAAAATATTTTTGCTTTGCAACTGTTGGCATCTTTTTGATATAAAAATATTAGGAAAGCATTTATTTTCTATATGATATGTTTTTAAAAAATGAAAAAATATAATGTTTTTCATTATTGATTTTTAAACGGGTTTTTTTTGACGTTACAAAAACTAAATGAAATGAATTTTGATAATTTTTTTATCAAAGATTTTTTTTTTTTAAAATTATGTATACCAAAATTGGAATTTTTTGCAATTCGTATAATTATGTATTTTTTGCCAAAATTTCTCTGACAAACAATACTTACTTTTGCTAACTATTTTTTTTTTAATTAAATATTTTACAATTACAAAATGTCTTTGCTTTGCAATTTTTTGTACTTTTTTGATATAAAAAAGTTAGGAAAGCATTTTCAATCAAATGTTTTTAAAAATTGAGAAGTTAAACTTTTTTTCATAATTGATTTTTAGTAAAAAAATGTAGAAAATTATTTTTTAAATTTTATCGTGTTTCAAAATTTACTTAAACGCAATACCTCCTTCACGTTAAATTTTTGCAAAAAAATCAATATATAAACAATAGAAAAAAAAATTAAATTAAAATTTTGCTATTTTTACTCAATACAATACAAAATAAATTTATATAATTTAGATTTTAAGAAAACAAAAATTAGGAAAGCATTTATTTTGTTTTTATTTTTGTCCATTAAAAAAAAATAATGCAACAATAGAAAGAAAATAAATTATAAAAAATTGTTTGCGATTGGCGGGTCCTATATATTACCAGGTCGCCAACACTAGTAACTTTATATTTTTTATGGATTCGGTAGGATCTGGCCGGATTCGTTGGCATCCGGCCGGATCCGGTCTCGGATTCGGTTCCGGTCCGGTTCCGTCTTTTATTTTTGGTTATGGATCCGGTATCCGGTCCTAGCTAAAAAGTGGATCCGGCGGCATCACAAATTTTTTAATAATAGGAGTTTGTGCAATTGTCAACGATATAAAACAATGGTTTCAAGCGGAACATATTGAAACGAAAAAGCTAATATTGGTGATGCTACTGAATATATAGTTTTAATATATTATCTTTTTCATTCAAATTTATGTTTTGAAAACTTTGACAGGCTTGACAGGTTTGACAGGTTTGACTGGTTTGACAGTTTTGACTGTTTTTATTCAAACTCTTTTTACACTTTATTATGCCAATAAATTAAACCCGTTTTATTTAAGAGCATACGACCATCAACATCTTTTGTTTCAATTTGTTTCGCGTGAATCAGTGTGATATGTGGATAAATTTAGAAAAGTGCTATAAATACAGTATAAATAAACATCTTAATTTCCCTACATAAACTACAAAAATCATGTACGTTTACGAAATACCAACTTTAAACCAAAATTAGTACACACTGGATTCTATTACGCAATTCAAAATAGTTTTTAAAATATGCAGAAATATACTATACGATAAATACTTATAAGATATATAAAAATAATTTTAACTTGAATTGAATTTTGAACTGAAATTAATTCAATAAAATATTACTTTTTAAAAATTTGTAGGGTTGGAGATACATTCCGCAACTAATTGACGTCTATTTCTATATAATTTAGCAGTTTAACTATTTAACGATCCACTTATTTTGCAAAAATCTTTATTTATTCTAATTTTTTGTGCGTTTATTTGATTGTCTGTCGACCTTAAAAAATGTAAACGTTTAAGAGTGTTATACTGTAAAATCTCCGTTAATCAGACACTGACGATCCAACTGATTTTGTCCGCATATTGGAAGTGTCCTGTTTAAAGAATGTTAAATAAATATATGGATATGTGAAGGTGCATTCTAAACTTCCGTTTATAGGAGTTGTCAGCTTATTGGAGGTATACGTGACTAAAGATTTCACTATATTACCTTTAAACATACAGGGTAATTTATAATAGGTGTAAAAAACTCTACTATTTTATTTGGGTCGTAAATATAAGATAAAAATGACATATGGTCATACATACCGGGTATATCAGACCATCCGTTCCAGACTGTTTTTGGAAAAATGTAACTTTTTAAAATATTGGGGAAAAATATTTATAATCAAAGCCAACTTGAAAAGAGTTCTGGAAGTATTTTGGGTTGTCAACAATAATCGTAAATGCAGTCAAGTTGAAAATTTATTATGGAACCCTAGGTCAGTTTTAAATTTTCTATTCAATGACACCATGCATGGCCTACTTATTTATTTAAAAAGTAAAATAAAATAATTTATTGAAATATTTTTGTCTCAAGTTTTTAATATTTTTACATCAAATGGTTGACTTGTTTATTTTTTTAATTACCTATCCAAGGGTACTACTCATGACCTCATTCGAAATTATAAAGTTGAATGCAGTCTTCATTTTTGAAAATTGTAAATACAATAAATGCTTTATGTGGACTTTGGATATCATCATGATATGATGTTATCATCATATTAGCACCTTTATTCCAAATCGGTGTTTGAAAGATTATGAAGAAGCAATTTCAAAATACAACTCTATTAATCAAAATGTTTACAAAAGTCAGTTCAATATCTAAGGCATGTCATAATCGCTGAGTGAGTTCAACCCTGAAAAAATATAGGTAAGAAAGAAGTTTTTTATACTAAAATCACTAAAAGAAATTAAAAGTTTCTTAGGCCATTTAGGGTACTATAGAAGATTGATCCACAATTTTGCAAATATTACTAAACCTATGATATAATGCCTAAAAAAGGATTCCAGAATCATTCACGATGAAAACTTCATTGAATGCTTTGAAACTTGTAAGCAAATATGAACCAACACCCGATACAGCATAAAATCCTTTCATCCGTACAAGCGACGCAAGTAATGTTGCAATAGGTGCTCTTCTGGCACAGAGCAATATTCCCAGAGACAAACCTATAGCCTACGTGTCTAGAACACTAAATGAAACTGAAAAGCGTTACTTAACTATCGGTAAAGAACTGCTCGCCATCGTATGGACGTGTAAATATTTCCTACCAAATTTGTTCGGCCGAAACTTTACCATTTATACTGATCACAAGTCTCACATCTGGTTATTTAATCTAAGGAACTCAATTCAAAACTAGTAAGATGGCGGCTTAGGTTAAAAGAATTTGACTATGATTGTCAATAAGAAGCGCTAACTAAATAGAAATGCCGAAGTACTAAGCCAAAAATTAAATTGAATTAAATTACGATTATTATATGGGACCTTCAAATTACTCCCTCCTGCGATGAAACCATACCCCACACTCATGTTGTAACGAAAGTATAAATACCGGAATTCTATACTTGATGAGATGATCAATTATAAACTTCACAAAATGTTGATCAAAGCGAATGTACACGATAAAACAAATGTAAAAATTAATAGTTACAAAAATCTAAAGATATTGGAAGTTGAAATACTTAAATATAATAAGAACTTAATAGTAGAATTCTTAAAAAACTACACAACTTCAGGTATTACATTTTTCTTCATACTTCTATGATGGAGAACATTACAATACCTTTAATGAAGTTTGCACAAAAAAAATCTACGCAATACATTTAAAACTGATTAGATGTACTAAACTAATAAAAAGAATTCGAAATAGTGACGAACAAACTATGCTAATAAAATTTTAGCATAAAGGTAAATGGAACATCTTCGGCGCTGGAGGTTCTTAAGTCATTGTTAATTTATTTTGATGCCGTTATTGTTTATCATATAATAAGATGTACATTACTGTATAATAATTGAGTGTATAGTTACTTTAAATTTTGGGTGATATGAATGGATAATGTGTCCTATATGACTTTGGCATAATACATAAGATACATACATGAATTTGCAATTTATTTATATTTGATGCCTTATTTATTATTTGTTGAAAAAATATTATAATTTAAATATCTGGTGAATTATCACGTTCTTTTATAGTGTTTATGAATGACTGTAAAATAAAAGGATGCAGAATTATTATTTCATCGATTGTTATTGAAAATTACATTAAATTACGATTGTTATATAATTGAGAATAGGTATATCAATTGTTTTTGATATGTTATATGTAATTCCTTGTGTTTAATAATATAAGTATTATGTTTTATACTGGTACTATTTATTCTATATTAGCCTGGTTTGTAAAATTACGTCGTTAGGAATGAGATAACTAGCAACCTTTTGTGGTTTGGTTCGACTTATTTGGTTGAATAACAGGTTTGATTAAATTACGAGGCTCTAAGTTTTTTATATTATGTACTTACAAAACTTACCCATTTCCACTGCAATTACCGGCATTCAAACCTATTAATTATTTTTGTAAGTTTTGGTCAAGTAACACACCGTGAAATTGAAGAAACTTATAAACCTACCTCAAATATAACTGTTCATATAAGCAAACCAAAACAACCCACAACTGTTGCAGATTTACTATCTACATCTCAATAGCCATTGCAGATGTTGCAATATTTCATAACCTCAACGATTATCCAGGACTCATTCCTCTAAAATTGGACAATGATCAAAATAAAAAACCTGTAACAAATCACACTGCTTCAAACGTCTTATAACAAATTTTGAAATACTAAAGTAATTGCTCACAATCAACTATTAATTTTATCAAGCATTATGCAAATAGAACAAGTAATCAGAACAACTCATATAAATAATATCAAAAACTACCAATATTTCATACTGCAAATGATTATATCTCAGTTAATTACCTCTTTTCAAATAATTTACGTTATATTAAAAAACATTGAAATAGCAATTACATTCTTAACATTAAACAAATTTCATAGTTCGATAATAGAACATAGAGACTCGCTAACAGATGTTATATCAAGTAATAAACACATAAACATTAATAAATCACTTTCTAAACTTACAAAATTTAGTAGATGAAAAGATTATAGAAATTAAAAGTTTCCATAAGCAAAACCAAAATGTATTTATTTTAGATATACCAATTGTAGAGAGTGAAAGATATAATTATTAATATTTATACCCTCTACCAACACCATTCTTAAAAAAGTAAAAAACAATAATACCGCATTCCAAATTCCTTTTATTCAATAAGCAAACTTATGCATTTATGAACCAACAATGTCACGAGGTAAACTCTGAAAATGTATATGCCAAGACATCAATTACTAGCGAACCTCCGTGCGAAATTCAGCTATTCAACTACTGCCGTTCTTCCACTAAAAACTTTAACAAACTAAAAATACATAAATTGGCTTGTGGCCGAACAAACTTGTCGGAAGAATAGTGACAACATCTCATTGAAAGGCTCATACGTGTTGCACTTAGACAAACTATGTGAAGTATTACCCAAATTAAATGTATGTATAAGTTTACTAACTAACCAAAATCACGTAAGCAATCTAACTCCTTTAGAATTAAACTTTGTAAATTTAGATGTTGTTAAATATATCAAAAATGTATTGAATACCCAAAGAGGAAAAATTAATCTAAAATTTGTTTGAAAAATTTTGCTATATCAACATTTTTACATTAATGTATTGTATGCACATAATATATTTAAAACATAAACACCTCAAACAAAACAAAGTTACTATTACTTATCAAAGTCACCAAACTGCGGTGTCCCTCTAGTTTGCTGATTAGAGACAGAGGAGTTATATAACCACATAAATGAATGTGCACCATCAGCATTTATGTACCTAGCACTAAGATGTACGACTCGCCGGCCGTCGCCCTTATGATTTGATTAGTTCAGCAATTTTTAGCATATATAATATTTTATAAGATTGTAAACACTTAGTCTTAAGTTGACCAACAATTAGTCAATAAATAATTTTTAAAAACTTAATTTCTAAATACCTAAACATAACTCTTAAACTCTTTCATTCAATGATACTGGAATAATATTACGAAATTCTGAATATTTCTTGTAAGGTCTTATAAGGTAGAGAAAAAAAAGAGAGAGAGAGAGAGAGAGAGAGAGAGAGAGAGGGAGAGAGAGAGAGAGACTGTTATAACAGATCACCTGACTGTTATGCCTACTTGATGCGTGAATGCCGCCGAGTTGCAGCGACAAATGTACTTCTAATGTTAACATTTGATTATATAATAAATAAAATTAGAAAAATATACTAAAATATTGATCTACTTTTTAAAAAATATTTAAATACTTCAAATATGTACAGAATTTTCTACGGTTTTACGATACTTAGCCTTCATTTCAATCTAATTGAGCTCAATTTTTCGATGTTCAACGACTTATATAATAGGCAACTTTACTTACGCACCAAAATAAATTTACTTAGTAGCGGCTGAAACTATATTACTATTACTATTATACATTATCATTCTTTCTCAACAATTTTCTTTACTGATTAAGACTAGCAAGTTATAGATAAAAATATAGTTGTTTCGTTTTTGTTCAACATTTAATTAATTATACAAACTATCATGATTCAGACATAATATTATATCAAATATAAATGTTCTCAAAACAGATATTTCAATATTTCAGCTGAGTAAACGAAGTTTTTATAAGTGTTTATATTATTCCATTTAATGAATTATAAACTAAAAAAACAAATCATATTAAATAAAACGTATATTTAAAAAATGCTTTAGAATATATCTATAATAATAATACTATAATACTATCTAAGTTAAGTAATTGCATTGCATTGTAACTGCTTTAATGAAAACTAGCTTTTAATGGATTATAATAAAAACTATTTGTCTTGTATTATTATAAAATTATAATTTATTCATCTTTAAAATCAGATTCCATTTTTTGTAATTCAATTAGATCTTCGTTTTCAATATCTTTATCGCCATAGCCCCAGACGTGCGTACCATCTCCAGATTTCTTAGCCCTGCGCATGACCATTCCAGCTGATGCGCTTTTTAAATCATATGCCCATCCAAATCGGGCAAAAAAATTAATAAAGAATGTGGAAGGATTGTATACATTTCCCAACTCGCCGGTCTTATAATCCCACGGGAATACATGGTGATAATTGTGCCAACCTTCACCTAAAGAAGCTATGGAGACTGCTAGATTTTCAACTGGACTAATATACCTAAAATATAAAATTATAATTAACCACAACATTGTTAATTTAAAAACATTTTATAGATAAATTTATACCACTCAGCACTATTAGTGTATATTGTTTAGAGTTTCGAATAAGAAAGTAAATGATATTAAAAAAAAGAGACAATAGATAATGTGTGATAAAAAAAAATAATTTAACAGTGACGACAGCATTCTCCTTTCTCCCGTAGAATTATTTTTTTAACAATATTAATTGCATCTAGAGTTGATCATTTAGTTCCATACCCAATTTGTTATACTCCCACATTTTAATAGGTTTAAGAAGTTTGCATAGCGTATTAAGTAGACAAATAGATTTTTTAAGATGTTTGTTCAATAGTCTGAAGATCAGCTCACAACTTTCATTGACTGTGATTTCTGCCGGTAGTGTGCCGCAGCACATTATCTCTGGGTGTATAAAGGTTAGATAAATAAACCTTCACTGCAGTATTATCATATATTTAGTTCACCAATATTTGCTTCTATTATAATAAACAAACAAATATCTTTCCTACAATTAACATAATACATCTCTTAATAATAAGACAATACGATCACAGATACACATATCTTGCAATCGATATTACTCGAGTTGAATCGATAGCCTATCCTCAACCAATGAAGGATTTATGTCCAAGTGGAGCTCTTACTAACAGAAATTGCGGAAAGACCGCACTAGTTGTGTACATTCGTTACTCGACAACACAATACAGGGTGTTTATTATATTTTATTGTTCAGTCCATGAACCTTTTTGTTTTTTATTTTTGCACACTTGAGTTCCTCGTCAAATTTATTTGTACATTTTTTTATCAGTTCATTTTTATTCTGTTCGCAAAAATATTTACCTATGCATCTATTACTACTTTTATAACCAGTCTCATTTCACGCAGACTCGCCTGTCTTTCTATGTTGTTGATTTTGACTTTGTTGTTCATAATTTGAATCGTTGTGTCAAGTAAGGATGTATTTAAGAAATCAAATTCGTAAGTGTCGTGTTTTTTGTTGGGTTTACTTATTAACACAATATTTACCTCTAATTTGATAACAATTCATTCACATGTCGTTTTAAACTCTGCTTCCGTCAGAATTATTCTTGTTGTCATTGTAGTGTTTTGATNTATTATTTTTTTCTACTTGTTTTCATTCGGTACAGTTTATGCCTACGCGTGTTCAAACTTAAAACTCGTACTTTATTAAATATATTTTTGATTAATTTTGCCAGTCTTCCTGCCTATTGCCTATTTTCTCCTTTTAATGAATTTTTAGCTGCGCACCTTATGTCTTCTGTTTCCTTTCCTTCAATTTTCAACCTTTGCAGTAGTTATTATTTTTATAGTTTGTTAGTTTCGTCTAACTATGTTATGCGTATATTATCTAATCTGGTTCGTTAGTTCACATTTTTTAATGTTTACTATTTCTGTCGGATTCTACAACAAGCTTGATGGTCCTGTCTTTATTTTGTGCAACTTTTTTCAATATTACGACAAATTCTGATGTGTTTGTGTCATCATTTGTTGTTAACTATTTAGATGTCGTTTTAGACTTTCTTGTTTTTATTTTGATTAAACACCTCACTGTATTACGTTTTCTACTCTTTTTGTTTATTTTTGTGAAGAGTGATAATCACGTTGCCGATTAGAAACGCGCATTCCGTCATTTTCCCAAATTCTTCCTCCTCCATATATTTTTGGGTATCTTATTGGATTTTTGTTTCTTGCTTCCTGTTGCAGCTTTGTTGCCAGCTTCTTCAAAAAGTTTAAATATTTCTTGTTGTTATTGTTGTATTTGAGTGCTTCAATATCAATTTTTCTTGCTAATCTATTCTCCCTTCTGTTAATAATAATGATGCAAATATACTCCTCGGTCATAATATTGGATTATGCTATAATTTGTCTTAATATATTATGTACACCATTACAATCCTCTTGCTTTTTAAATCAGAAAGTCCGGTTTATATCTTTTGCGTACAAATATTTTTCCTTTTTGGACAATAGTCTATGCATTTAAGAATTTATCAATTTTTGGAGACAAGTTAGTTGTTGATCAAATTCTTCGCCATCTTTGTTTTTGCCAACATCTCTAATAAATGTTTGTTAATGCTTTCAGCTAGCTTAGAAATCAGATAAACTTATAAGTTTAATGTGGCCCGAGGCAGTGAATATCAGGTTATATGACGGTCATTTAAAGTGTTGGAGGATGAAGTAAACATGAAAATGTTCTATTAATTAGTGTTCGTTTTGTTTTAGAAAGTTTGTGGATACGTGTTATCCCACAATAATATAGCGGTACACGGTACACAAAGAAGAAAATATTAAAATAGACCCTTCTCATTAGCAACAAAACTATTGTACTGAGAGCAAATACAATGTGCCAAAATGGTGGAATAGTTTTCAGTTCAATAACTAAGTCTTAACATTTCCTTCTTAACGTCCCTCAAAATTTATTGTGTGTTATAAATGTTTCATGAATCACCTTTAAAATTTACTTTTTATCACTTATCACTCTTATCATAAAGTTTGTTAGCCCCAAAAATTTTTTTAAAGTAAAATTATAATAGGAGTGCAAAAAAGGTCTAACTTACTTATCATATGGTTTCTGACCCCACATGTGTGCCACGCTGTTAACGAAGAATGCAATGTTCAATGTAATGCAAAAACGGCTGTTGAAATTTACCCAAAATGAATTCCAGACGGTTTCGTTCCAATAATAAACTGGTACATAAACTGGGATGAAGACCACCAACAAGGCAAATAAGAAAGGGTATAATCTGAAATATAACAATATTTATATTTAATCAGATAATTACATTTGCATGATTAATTATAATAACATTAACAATACTTTCTCATTTTATATTAGATAAAAAACAGCTGTAAATTTAAATGGAAGTAGTTTCAAAAACATTTGTTTTTAAAATATTGAATACGGGATGCTCTACATTTAAAATAAACTAATACATATTTTTTTGTCAAAAATTGCACATCATAATTTTAACTTAATTATTAAGTATGTTTAATTAAAAAATCATTTTTGTTAACGAAGTAAGTTAGTTGTCATATATTTTAATTAATTTAATAAGATGCAATATTTTTCAGGCATAAGTTCAACAGATAGTTTATGGGCATAAACAAGATTGGAGTAGTCTCCAACCAAATAGCAAAATATTAGGACTGCCAGAACTTAATTTGTATAACGGACATACTAGAGCAGACCTTGAAAACAATCTTATGCAATTAAAAAACTTAGGTGGGTGTCAATCGCGTCGGCTGAGGGATATGTAGACTAGACTTCAGTTTATACAAAAAAAAAAACGAAATTAGTGCTGCAGTGAATCCAGACAACCACAAGAAGGAATTGAGCGATACGTGAAATGCAATGTTACTTCAAGTAAACTTAAATTTCAACATCAACCTCAACCTAAACCTCAACTTTATTACATCATACTATTAATAATCTTAAGACATTATCGAATAATGTTTACATAGCATCGCAAGTTAGTTTCCATAATTGTAATATAACCATTAACAATTATATCAATAACTAAGCTTGTTTCACATTTATTTTGTTATTTATTGGATTGGGGCGCAGATAAAATATAATACATTTCTTTTCTCGAGTGACATTGCAACTACATACTCGCGGAATATTGCCCAACTTTTTTTCCGCCCGGTTTTAATATGCAACTATGAATACATAATTATTTTCTTTAAATATATTTTATGCAAAATTACATAAATAAATGATTGTGTACCTTCTTTGCCACATAACTATGGAATCTTGTTCTAAATCTTGCATATCAATAGTTTTTCTTTTTTCTTCTACGTCCGGATGTGGTGTTAGAACAAGCCATCCTACATGCGAAAAAAAGAAGCCTCTTTTAGCGTTATGAGGATCAGCATCTGTTTCACTATATTTATGGTGAATTCTATGATCCAACGCCCATGTGTAAGCATCTCTCTAAAAAAGTTTTTTTGTTATAATATATTTGATTTAATATTTAATGATATAGTTAAAACGGTTCAAACAAAACCAAAATCTTCGTTTCTGATTTTTAACAGCTATATTTGCCAACGTTCAAATATTTACAATTAGGTTATAAAGCGCTAGGTGTCTGTAGATACTGTACATTCATCATATTAATTACAAATAGTAACAAATAATAAAGTATACCGTAACTAACTACAATTGTATAACATATTATAGAACATTAATGTACCTGTCCTGTGATGGTAAATAAGAAAATGAGTAGTAGTCTTAACGGCCACTTTGCTTTGTATGCCCGATGAGACCATAATCTATGAGCGCCGGCAGTTATACCGAATCCTGATGCATATATTGTTAAAAATGCTGAAACAAATAAAAATATTAATTAACCAGTGAAATAAATATAAAGTACAATAAAAATTATGTTAATAAAATAAATAAAATTTTATTTATTGTTTAAGGTTACATTTATTCAAATATCAAGTATTTTTCCAAATTATTTTTTTGATTTATTAGAATCTTTAAAATTTTTACGAGAATTTGACATACTCAAAAGAACAAAATAAATGAAATCACAAGAAAAAAATTGCACCAAAATGCTATTTCCCTAGGTTATTTTAAAACAGCACATTTCTTAACAGATGTAAAATTTACAAGATATAAAAAGAAATCGCATTAGTACAGTAAATGTGTAAAAAAGGATCCATACGAGACCCACGTTTAAAAGACCCGTGTAAATATAAAATTATCTGTGGTTTCTTTAATTTTTGCAGCAATCAAATTTCCGTTTAGGAATACTTATATTGGATATTGATAATCATAATTCACTCAAACACATAAAAGATATTTGAAATTTTTTAATGGTACTACGTTATGCCCGCCGGACCCTTATGCGTTTTTACATGCTTTGAGGCTTTGTCATTGAAATATTGCAATACTACATGTTTTACATGAGCAAGTTATCTAATGATGTGCAATTTGTTGATACCGCAATAAATATCTACAATTATCAACCAAGCATAGAATCTTTATGCAACAATATAAGAATTAAAAAAACAATAGAAAAAGTATATTCTAATGCAGATCTTACTATGGATGTAGTAGTAATTGGCAACAAAAACCATACCCTCAAACTAAAATTATTTGGAATTTTGTTTCTGGGTCATCAACAAAAAACTAAATATTTGCATTGAAATATGCTTGAACACCTACAGAAGAATAAGATATAGGCTAATATTGCAATAAACAAAATGAATGCATTCTTTTACTTCTATTAGCAAGATTTTTAAGAGATAAGTTCTCCTTGTACGGAATGTTCAAATACAATGCATAAAGCAGTTATGTCTATAAATCATTTTGAACATATAAGAGAGTATCTGAGGTATGATAATAAAAGATAGAACAATTCAGACAAACCAGCTCTAATTAGATACATTTAAGATCTAACTATGTACTATTGAACAACAATTACTTGCATATAACGGTCGTTGCCGTTTTAACTAATATATGCTAAACAAACTTGTAAAATATAACTTTGTTTGATATGTAACAGCAAAAACGGATCTGCAAGAATTTTGGCATCAAACAATTTTTCTTTAGTTGAACATTTGCTTTATAAATTAATATAACGACTGAAAAAACGTTACTCAAAAACAAATGTTAACTTTCGTCACAATTTAAGATCAAGTATTATCAATATTTAAATTCAATAAAAATGATTCAATTGTTAACTATTATCTGGAAAAAAATGACACATTTTTTGTTGGTTAGTTCAATGCACCTATAAATAAATAAAAAATCCGAAATTTTCACATGTAATTGATTATTATAATATTAAACATAAAATGTTGTGTTGTTTGTCAGTGGGTTTTGTAATAAATTAATACATAAATAATACCATAAAAACAAAAATTAATATTTTCTTCAAAAGAGAAAATCTGCAGCAAGATTTTGAAAATAACAGACTCAGTTAAGAAAAAATGTTATATTTGGAATATTTTAAATAGGGTATATTTATTGAATGTATGCTATTGAAGTGCCAAATATTGACGATTTAGTAGTAAGGATTGGTAAGGTATTTTAAAATATGCTAATTTTTTAATCATTTGAGGAAAAAGTAATGATATTAAAACACATTTGCTATTTGTAAAATTGATTACTGTATAATTTTATCAGATAACTTAGATATAATAAAAAAGTGGTGTATTTTTAATAGCTTGAAGTTGAAAAGTTATAGTATAGAGGATGGCAAAATTTCATCGTTAAGGCTAAATATAATTGTCCCTATTTATTAACTAGAAACCTAACAAACTATCTATCGTTGGAATGAAGAAAATTACTACATTTTGTAAAGTTAACTATAGCAACCATTTGAAAAAACTTGGTCTAATATCTCGGAAGTTAAAATTAAAAAAAAATACGTTTAGCATTTTATTCTACTTAAAAAATTGTGCGCAACTGACAATACAATATTTTTAAACTAATTGCTCAAATAAATCTCAGTTATAAATTATTTTTAATACATTTTCTGTCAGCAATTGGTATTTACATAATTGTTCCACAAAACATCATACGGTTAAATTAATCTTTCTCAAAAATGTCTTAGTAGTTTTACGTTGTCTTCAGTTTGAATCGTTTTTGTTGCATTATTAACTTGTATTAGAATACAGTTCTGGCATGGAGCAAACATTGACATATCTATATTTATTTCTGATTTTGAATAGTCGCCAATTGCTGTCACTATTCTAAGATGTTATAAACTTGTAAATAGATCGCGTACCTATTTAAGACCATTGTAATAAAATACATGTTTTTCTTCCGATAACTGTGTACTCCCTAACCATGTTTCTGACATATCAAACACTTGTTTATTAGTTTTAGGCGGCTATATTTGAAAGTGAATGATTCTAGCCGCAGAAAGTTGGCGTTTGCAATTATTGTAACGGAAAGTTACAGTTCTCTACTGCAAAACACTTTCTGACCGCTCATAGCAAAATTGGCACTGTAGCTACATAACACATAAATCAATTAAATGTTAAATTAAAGCCTAAAAAATGTTGTATACACCACGGCCAAATTACGCTTAGCTATCCTCGCATGATGCTCGTCTTACTCGCTCTTCTTGCAACTTTCATCAAAAGTATCACTTTCTGACCTTGATAAATAAATAACAATTTTGGCCTCCTGAACTGTAACACAAATATGACAGTTGTCTGTCAGTTATGGGTATATCGGTTTTTATATACCGTATTGTAAAGAATGTGCAGATACGGATATTTATAAAAAATACTATATTTATTATAATTAAATAAGCCAGTCCTCTCTCTGTAAACATACTAAAAAATTACATTTTTCACTCTGCTTTAGACGTTTCATTTTATGCGGAATTTTCTTGCAAAAAAACGCAGGTTTTGTAATGTAGTCTTCTAGCTGTGTCTTAGGTTTTTCAAAATATTTATTACAAAGGCCTTAAAAAAATAACAAATTTGCAAATATTTCAATATTACTAATATTTGGAGTGTTTTTACGACAAAAGTAAAAAAAAATAGATTTAGCTAAAAGTATGTAATTGCAAAATTTTGTTTTTATAAATATTATAATAACGGCAAAATTGAATTAATTATTAATCAGTTTTCTAAATACTTTTATAAATTGATCAATAGTTTATTGAATACCGCCGTTATTATAATATTAATAGAAACAAAATTTTAGTATTAGATAAAGGTACAGTACAGCCAACTAAGCGTGGAAAACGTTAATGATAGAAAAGGACATATAACATGAGCGAGGTCTAGAGTATGCTCAGACACAAAACCAGCGCCAACATTGTCATTGGGCAAATTCAGGACCTCTACCGTGTTCTTTTTCTATCGTTTTTCAAAAAGGTCAAGTTAGATGTACTGTAATGTTTAATATTTTGGAAATACCGATTTTTGTTTAATGTATTTTGCCGTAGAAAATTCGAAATATGAGTAAAATATTGGAATATTTGCAAATTCACTAATTTTTTAAAGCCTTTGTAATAAATATTTTGAAAAACGTAAGACACTGCTTGAAGAAGATACATTAAAGAAGTCTGTGATATTTTTCCAAAAGGTTCCGCAAAAAGTAAAGCATCCAGAAGATGTGAAAAGTGTGATTTTTCAGAATCTTTACAGCGAAATGACTAATCTTAAGTTTACATAACAAAATATTACTTTGCATCATATAATTATAAAATAATGCTTAATTTAATTGAAAAATTTAATATTCTAATTTATAAATCTATCTGTTGACCAAAGCTGCAACTACAATTGATTTTGACAAATCTCATGTTTCCATAAACAACATAAATATTTCAAAAAACTTTATTTAATAAAACTTGTCACATACAACTTGATTTGATACAAAATTCAATGCCAAAAAACTTATATCTGAAAAAAATTAAGAAAAATTGTCAATGTTTAATAGACTTGATCACCACCTTGTACCTATTATACCGAGTGACCCAAACTATTTATGAATCTAATCAAATAAAATTTATACGAGTGTATATACATAAAAATGCAATTTATTGTAATACTTGTTAAGTCGGTATCCCTTTCTGTTATTCCGGAAATGCCATCTTGTGAATTTTAAATGAAACCATATACTTGTTTTTGTTATTTTGAATTAGTTTGACAATTTTTTTATCACAAAAACGTATCCATCTTCATTTTTTATCAACATGGTAACAAACGAAAACACATTTTGGTATCTGCATCTAAGAGAGCGGAAATCGATTAAAATAGTTCAAAACTGATAAAATAATTTAGGTCAATGTTACGTTAATGACGCCCTCTGCAAGGTTACAAAGTACGCGATTGTAGTTTTTGGTCAGAAAATTAATTTTTTCAAATGGAAACTTATAGGTCATTATAACTATTTGAGAGAAAATAATTTTGTGCATGCATTGATACCAAACACATGACACTTTATCAAAAAAAACTTGATTTGATAAAATGTTATGTGTTTGGTATTATTGAATGCAAAAAGATATTTTCTCTAGGATAGTCACAATTGACTCAGTAGCTTCCATTAGATTAAATTGACTTTCCGAGCAAAAACAACTAACGCGTGCTTTGTAACCCTGCAGAGGGAGCCATTAACGGAACATCGACTTAAATTATGTTTTCAATGGTTTTTTATTAGTTTTGAACCATTTTAACAAATTTGCAGACATCTAAATATAAAAACAACAAAGTGTTTTTTTGTAGCCATCGTGTTAAAAGTTGACGATTGATACGTTTTTGTATTTAAATTGTAAAACTAAAAATTCAAAAGAACAAAAAGAAAGTATATGGTTCTATTTAAAATTTCCAAGATGGCGTCGTTTCCGGAATAAACGGACGTGACAAAGACTTCACAAATATCACAATAAATTGTTAATTTATGTATATAGACTCGTATAAATTTCATTTGCACAGCTTCATAAATAACAAAATAAAACAGCTTTACCTATGGTTTTTCTCAAGCGCTATTAAATGTTGAGGATTTTTAAATAAAAAATAATATTAATTATATTAAAATAGTAATTTTTAGCAACTCAAAATACGAGAATGTTAATTTAGTTATTTGATTACTTTAGTTTTAATTGATAAATTAAATTACACATTTGATAATTATTTATTAAAATCAAATTTAAGGAAATGTATCTTGTAGCTGAAGCACATGCAAGAAATGAATCAATAATGTATTCTAATATCGGAAAGTGCTTGTAGAACCGCGCCTATTTTTCTACAATTTGTGGAAATACTACATTTATCATCTCGACCTTATATAGTGTTTAATCACCTATATTTACTATCAATACTGAAACAAATTTTATTACAAATGGATTTGAAGGTTTACATTTAATACTGTAATTGTATGCTTTATAAAGTATTGACCAAATTATATAAATTATAATATAGTCATATAAAACAATAAAATCATGTTTTTTATAAATAAGATAAGCAAAGAAAAACTTTTTTGTTGACTGTCCTGTATTGCCTCATTTATTACAACATCGGAAATAATCTACATAATACGTTATGAGGTTTTATAAGTGCCAATTTATTATATATACATTTACTGAATTTCATAGGCAATGTAACAGTTTTATTTTTCGTTCATTATTTGGTTTCTCATTTAATGTATTTCTGTTTAGATTTTTAGATTATTTATCTCTGTTTTTTACATTTTTTAACCATAATATATAATTACATATTTATATATATATATATAAATATTTTAAATGTTTATAAAGAAAGTTTTAATCAAAATTGAATGTTTTGCAGCTATATTAGAAAAAATATTATTTCTAAAAGATTTTATGAGGTCCTTATATGTAATATTAAAATATGTAAGAATTTGCCTATCGTTGGTTAAAAAAATAATGAATAAATTCGATGAAATTAGCTGTTGAAACAATTTTACCAAAAGTTTGGCTGGGCGATGCGATGTATTATACAAAATATTTTGAAATACTTAAAGATTTGTAGTTGTTAAACAGTTAAAGAAGTGTTCCGGCTTTAATATTATTTCTAAAATCTAAAAAAAAATTAGAATTTTAAAATTTTATTGAAGGTCTAATAGAGTACTGCTTACTTAACCTCAGTACATCTAAAAAGAGAAACTTTTCTACTTATATAAATATTTTGTCAGACCGAAGACCAAATTATATAATACTAAATTTGAAAAAATATATTATTATTAATTATCTCAGCAATTTAAGAATAGAATTAAATTTTTATTAACATAATAATGTTTATTTTTTGTACAGTTATTTTGTAATATTTAATATTTATATATAACATGTTATATTTATTGTATAGGTAATACTTTTTTGTTGTATTAAAACTTGCAAGGCAGTTTAATTTATAATGTGATTTATTAAACAACACCCTTTTTTGCTTATTTTAAGTGCTAATTTTGAAAAAATAAATGCTTTTATCCGCATTCTATTTATAACGTCTAGATCAGTGATTCTAAACCTTTTTCTTGTCACGGTACATTTTTAATACTTGCAAAAACTGGCTGAATGTAGCTAACAGTTGATAAACAAATGTAAAAAAATAATTATTTCTGAAGGAAAAGGCTACCTACCAAAGCACCGTGGTTTAGAATCACTTATGTAGGCTGGTCAGAAGTTTTATTAGTCAAAATAAATACGTGACTAAAAACTTTAAAAATATAACCAACATGAAAAATTATTAATAAAAATTAATTTCTCCGACAAAGCGGCTTTATAGGACGCACACTTGACTGTTATTCACTTGTTTGATGTATAATATTTCAATTAAACGCTCTCCATCGTGATTCAATATCATCACCGAGTTTGTTTTCAATCTATTCAGTTATTATGCAAATATTGAAAAATAAAAAAAGTGATTAATATTATAAAATATAATACGGAAGCTGGAAATGCGAGTCCAATAGTTCTTATATTACTTAAGAAACCGTTTACAAAAAAAAAACATTTTGCAATATCGTGCAATATTTTTTATGTTTATTAATATTTTACCAAATGATACACCTATACAGAGTGTTTGTAAGGTCCGGGACAGCATAAGGTTAAATATGAAAAAAAAAACGTTTCAGAAAAAATGATTCAAACAAAATTGTAATTCTATTGAACACCAACCTCTTATTTTTTATTAAAGATTTAGATTTTACAGAAAAAATACATGCGTACACTTTGTTTTTTGTTTAATAAATATCGCCGTAGTTAGGGTTGTTGAGCCGGAAATTCCCGAGACAAAATTCCCGGAAATTTTAGAGAAATATACAGTCTAGATTCACAGGAATTATTGTTTGGAACTCGAAAAATGTTATAATTAAAAATGCTATAAAGTATCTAAAATATTTACACGTGTAAATGGAATCTCATTTTGGACTTTAACAATAAAAAACTATTAATTTTGTTGAGGAATAGTAAATACCCGTTGTAAATATGTTTAGCGATATTTAGAGAAAATGTAAAATATTGAACCTGTAATAAAACAACATTAACATAAAGTATTACAAAAGTATTTAATACTATTTTTAAAACAACTGGAAAGATGATCAGCAATATAGTTCTTATCTATCTTATAAATTTCACGTTCTATAAAACCAACGAGTACTGAATGCTAGAGGACACACAAAATTCAACTACAAATTTCGTAAAGACGCGTATCAGTATAACAAGATGAATAACCTCGAACAATTTTTCTTTTGCAATTATAAAAGAAATTTTATAATAATCAAAACTATTCCAATATTTTGAATAATTATTATTAATTGCAATTATTAATTAACAAAAATCAAATTAAATAAGTAGTTCCGGAAGAATAACATTTGAGAAAAAAAAGTCATTTATTCTTTTATTGATTACATACTACTTGCTGTTTATACACGTATTTTTCATTATTTAGTAAAATAGTTGTTCAGATAAAAGTTTTCTTTTAGGAGATGAACAAACACAAACAAAATTGCAAAAAAATTGCAAATTGTCATACTGAAACGCGCTGTTAAATGTACTCACGTATTAAAGAGCATATTTTTCTCAAGTTCCGAGAATTCTCGGGAACGTCATTAACGTTTGTACGAGACAAACGTTTATTATTTGATTCCCTTAACACGGCGTGAAGGAAATCAAAACAAAAAAGCCGAAACTGAGCAACCCTAGCCGCAATTGGCAAATAACAAAATTGGGATATCTTATATTCCTCTATTTATGATCCAGTTTACACATAGAAGATTATACCTGACTAGAGCTTGGGTAGCTCCAGTTTAATTTAATTGATGATGATGTTGAAATAGTTGTTATTTATTACTAACATATAAAGTAATACCAGTACTTACCAAATAATGTAGTATATAATTTAGCGGAGAATATAATTAAATACAATCCGTATATGCATCCTATATGAACAAAAAGTTGTACTGACAGGTCTGGCCAACGAATTTGCGGTACAAATTTGCTAGGAACATCGTTCACCTTGCTTATCCTATTGGCAGGTCTAGTATTTACTGCTGTAGGTATGGATTCCTTGACATCATTATTACAATCATCCGTCATAATGCTGTAACAAAATTGTATTATAAATAACAATACTCCTATAACAAGTTGTTAATATTAATCTAAAACTGAATCTTTGATCTGATACTAGTTAATTATATCAACATTTATTTAAGTGTAATGTTAATTTAATTATGTAAAAATCAGAATAGAAATACAAAAGTTGTTAGTACTGAATTAAATTTTTAACTGATGTGGCCAGATGTGACATTTTTTAAGTTATACAGTTTGTTATAATGTAGATTAAATTAGACAAACCTAATTCATTCCAAAAAGTTACGTGTGCTTACTTGTATAAATAACAATTACAAATTCGTCGAAAATGCATGTTGCAAAATTAATTGATTGTCTAGATGATGGGTGCTTATTAAAGAATTCAATCATTCATTTTGGAATTCTCAAATTTTCAGATATTGTTAACTTCTGGCGTCGGTTATTTGCCTTAAAAAAGGAAGAAAGAAACCGGCATTACAAAATGTAAATATAAACTATATATAATAAATATATATCTTTAGCATGTTACTGCAACATTTATTTAAATTTTATTTAATGTTCATTTAATTATGTAAAAATCATAATATGCAGAAAAAGAAAAATTAACTAGTTATTACTGAACAAATTGTTTAATTGATGTAAAGAGAAAGTTTGGATTACAGAGAAATAAATATTTTGTACGTAGTCAAATGAGATTGTACATCATTATATATTTCTAGCAACAACAATTTAAATGAGAATATATTTAAAAATATCAGAAGTTTCAATAATTATCACCAAATGAATTAGGAAGGAATTACATCAGACTGTATTTATTGTACACGTAAACAACAGTAGTGCAGGTGTAACACATGAAAAAATAACATGTCTAGATTTTTTTATTGGTTATTATGATGAATAATAATTATTTATTTTATTATATCTAAACTATCACAAACGGAGTCCACTTAACCTAAACTAAGAAATATCCTAAGCTATATGGGAAACCATACTTGTTGGTTCTCCAAAAATGAGGTAGTATACATTATTTAAATTTTCCGTCCCGCCTGGGTCAAATATCAAGAGAACAACATGTCGGATTAAAACAAAAGTAATTGCACTCATCAAATGATTAAAAAATTGGATTAAAACATGACATAAAAATCCACCCCGCCCCTTCTTGGAGTGTGGGAGGAGCAATATTTAAATCTTAAATAACAGCCTCCCTTTATAATTCTGGTTCTGATTGTACAGGAAAAAAAAAAGTAACTTTTATATTTAACACTTTTCTTGTTGCGTGATAGATAGGGCTTAAATGGGTGTTCTTATTTAAGATATCAAAGTTGCCCCTCCCTCGTCAGAAGAGAACAGGAGTGGATTTTCAAGCAAAATTTTAATCAATTTTTTTTTCAAATTATTTAACTCATGCTTGACTTTCAGGATACCTGTATATATATATATATATATATATATATATATATATATATATATGCAGGATTTGAAATAAATTACTATGTTTTTCGTCTTCATCAGACGTTACATGTAATTCATGTAACGTCTGATGAAGACTGAGGTGTGACTAAATAGATTGTGATAAAAAACATAGTAATTTATTTCAAATCCTGCATTATGAATTATCACTTAGTAACGGTCAATTCTATCAATTTTCATATATATATATATATATATATATATATATATATATATACTACTAACTACCTCATGCTTGGGGTTATCTAGGTGAAGTGAAAAATAATAAACATCACAATGATTATTTTGTTATTAATTTTATTTTATTTAATCAATATTTTATAATAGAAATATTATAAAGAATACATACACTGACGGGTACAAAAACTAACACTTTGAATTCTAAGTAATTCTCACCTTTATCTTTTTGATTTTTATTTGTAAATCGTCAAAAATTAGAATATTCTTAATAATCGGTTGAGCTATGGTCGCCGTGGTGACCAAATAATTTTGTTTAAATAATATATTGGACAATTCTATGCAATTCTCTATGTCGTATTGTTGTTACTTTTGTGAAATTTTTTACATTTTGTTAATTATCAAGTCGTTATTATGACAATTAGTGAAGTGGATGCAGCCAGTGCTGTTGCGTGTTATGTTGCACAAGTTCTTGGAGTTTCAGAATGCTGTGTCCATAGAAATTGGAGTCGCTTTTTGGAAACGGTATCTTACAGCCAACGGCCAGCAGCAAGTCTCCAATCTCAAAATGCCATTTTCTTATCCTGACAATGCTGCGCAATAGCAACTTGACTGCCATTGAGATCAAAAATCGTCTTGCAAAAGTTTGAGATGTGCACGCAACCAAGTGGACAATCAGGAAACGCTTTAATGCAACTGGTCTAATGGCAAGAACACCTATACATGGCCCAGAACTTATTATTCAGCGTAGAGTCAACAGACTTGCATTCGCTTATGCACATTTTTCAACAATCAAGTACTCTTCACAGATAAGTCCAGATTTTGCTTACGGGCTCTAGATGGTCGTCACAACGTTTGTAGGAGGGCTGGTGAACGATATTGTTCCCAGGTTATCAATTAACGGTGATCCGATTATGGTGTGAGGAGGTATTTCTGCAGAAATACATCCCCACAATATCATACACCAGCCCTCCTACAAACGTTGTGACGACCATCTAGAGCCCGTAAGCAAAATTTGGACCATGTGTAGATTATTAGGGGGAGCTATGAACGCGCTTATTTACATTGAAGAAGTTCTTCAAGATCATTTTGCACCATTCAATGACGATAACTTTGTGCTAATGAATGATAATGCAAAACCACACATCGCCAAGATTGTTACAGAATACCTCAGTAACGTAGGTATCAATCAAATAGAGTGGCCCCCGAAGAAGTCCCAAATTGAATCACCCTATTAAACATGTTTGAAATATGATGGGAAGACAAGTTAGAGTTCGTACGAACTTCGAACTTCATTGAATTAGTGCCACAACGTATGAAGGCTATAATACGAGCGCGTGAATGCAATATCAACTACCAATTCAGAAAAACTGCTAAAATTTTGCATTTGTTTGTTATTTAATGATTTTCAGTTTTATGAAATAAAACAATTTACTATGTTTTTTGTCACAAATTTATTCTCTATTATTACATTATTAGTTTCGGCTCAACTAGAGCCTTCTATGAATGTTACGAGCTTTATTATTTTCTTAAAAATATTGTTTGTTTTGTTTAGTTTTTTGCTTATTTCATGTTTTTCTTGTAAATAAATTATTAATTAAAAGCTAACCTTTTTTTGCAAAAAAAGACAAAGAATTACTTAAAATTCACAGAGAGTTGTTTTTTTGTGTTGGCCAGTGAGTATTTTTACATATTTCAAATATATTTTCTTAAATATTTTTAGAATAAGCAAATATAGTTTTAGTATGTAAAAATACACTGTCATAAAATATATAATCCATTAGTCGTTATTTGTACAAGTAGTGATAATAGCAATATAAACGAATGCACACAATTTTTTTTGCATATTGTAATATTAGGATTCTAATTTTATTGCACATGATAATGCAAATTAAGTTAAGTTAAGCTAGGTTAGGTAAAGTTTTTATCAAATTGAAGCCTGCACAATAGTTGTCATTAATTGATAATGTTGAACAATTACTGTAAGTTGACCTACTGGAAAACCGTTTGTGTGGTCAAAGTTAAATAGCTAGCAATTACTGCTGCTTTTGTCAATTAGTACCGGAAAAGTCAAACAGTAGATACAATAAAGAAAATATGGCGTTACTAAAGTTCAAATCATGAAAAAGACCAAGAAGTATAGATGAAGACCTTGTTCTTGTTTTCATATTTATCAAAAAGCATGACTACAGTTTACATTTTAGAAACATTCATAACCGCAATCACTACACTTCAACAACGTAAGTAAATTCTAAGTTCATAGTAACTTGCATAGTGAGTTGTTTGTTTATCAAATTTACTATGACAACGGAACGTAAGTAATTTACTTATGTTACTGGGAAAATATTGAAGTTTCATAATAAATGAGGACGGAAAAATATGACTGACAAGCTGTCTAGAAAAGCCTTCTATAGCCAGTAAAACAAGTTACGTTGCAAGTATTGTGGAATATATTGTTTGTTTCTCACTTGTAAATAAGTAAATAACTACATTATATCAATATAATAAAAATTTTATAAATGCAAATAGTTGACAAAAAAGGTTTGCTTTTGAAATGTCAGTTTTAACTGATACTTATTATTGTAGTTGTTCCTTGTATGTTATACTATTATTTGCATGAATTTTTATATTTAATCTATTACGTATAAATAAATAAAACAGTTTCCTATGTTTTTGTCAAATCGCCATTCTGTGGAATATATTACTAGTTTCAGTATCAGTAGAGACTACGATTGTATAAAATGATATTCATTAATAAAAGGCTGTGATAAGAAAACATAGTAAACTGCTATATTTACATATAATCATAGTTTACCACATAGTAACTGTCACTAAAATTATGCCTGTCATATAGGCATAATATGTAATTTCATTTACCGAATCGTTTATTGCAATACGGCATCCCATTGCATAAATAGGCATTTCAATAAAATTGAAGTACATAATATATATACTCTGCTTAACATGAAAATAATGTATTTATGTGATTGGGATAACTAATAATATATTATATAAGTAATGAGTAATTTATATTTACATATACATAAAAGTGATTATGTCATTGTGAATAATAAATAGACGTTTGACTTTATTTCACAGTTTAAATTAATCAATCAAGAAGCGTTGTTAGTGGCAATTGATGCCAATTATCTCAATGGTATCTATTATTTATATAATAATATAGCAAGGGATATTAGATGTGATCCGTTTCATTACATTATTAATGAATGGGAATGATTTGTTTAAATTGCTGTGGACAAAATCTTCTGCAAAAGGAATTGGTCGTTGGCAAAAGTTTAAAAAATAGTAAGACATTTATATTGCAACTACATGTATATGTATGGGCAATTCTATTTTAAAAGAGCCACGGTCAGAGGGGGAGGGGGTAGGTTCGGGAACCTTGTTTTTTTTCATTCTACGAATTATTAGAAGTTACTTTGCAAGATTGCTTTGGTAGATGACCGAAAGAAAACATTTTTTTACTTATTTAAATTCAACTTTGAAAAATCTAATATAGCGCATAAAAACCACAATTTTTACGGGAAATAAAATCCAAAAAACGTAATCGATCGGAATTTTTCCGTAGAATCTTAAAATGCATTTTTTACTAAGCCATACACGCGACCAAACCATCAAACGTACACCAACATACACTATTTACTACACATTTTAGAGTTCGATGCCAACCATTTTAATAAAGTTAAATAAATCTGCGTACCTCCCAAAAAATATTTTTAAAATATTCTGGCTATTTATTATGAATAGCGGAATGTTATCATAACATAAAAAATATAAATGAATATAAAACAATAATATTTTTAAATATGTAGCTAATAATAGAAAAATTTTATTCTCAAATACATAATACTGAAAATAATTATTACTAATTAGAAATCACCCTGATAAAACTTATCAAGTCAATGCGTACATCGTTAATTTTATGTAAATTTATTGGCAGTATAATAATACAATAATTATTATTATAATTGTTTTCATTTGATTTTTGGAGGTAAACAAATTTAATACTGATGCAATGATAAAAGTGATCAAAGTATTGACACATTCTTTTTAATGCATAATTTAACTGGATATCGTAACAACCCATTAAAACTAATTAAAGTATATACAAGGTGTATACTAAACATATTAATGGGTTAACCGAAACCGAAATGAGTAAATCCTAAAAAAAAATATCATTCCATGTATTTTTATATCAACAATCATTGATTAAAAAATAGTCTAAATAAACATTTATTTTATTACAGCCAATCAAAGCATATGCGCAGTATAATTGAATAATAACATTGATTACTTAACAAGAAATTTAGGAAAATGAATTTCTCAACAAGTTTAATGAGAAATAATAAAATTACATTATTTAAATCAAGAATGACACGCATTTTTAAACAATAATAAATGGAAACCCGGCCGTATGAAATGACTGATTAATATTTTAAAAGCTTGCGCTCCAAATAGCAGTGAGCTCATATATGAATAAAGTATGTCTGAATTCCTGGTAATGTCAGACTATGTTTGGAATCAAAGTACAAATATTTATGAAAAAATGTTGGTCAATGTCTCAATAATTTATAGGAGGTAGATTTCCAATTGATAACGCCCATTGTTGTGATTGATTATATTTATGTTATGACTAATGTAAAATTAAGAAGTATGTATATATATATATATATATATGTATATATATATATATATATATATATATAACGTATAACGTATCTATGAAGTAAACTTAGGATGCAAAATTTAAACGTAATTAAGAGTTTGACCAAATTGCAAAACCATCTCATTTCCTCGCGTATTCGGTCAACAATCCGTCATCGATTGCATTTAATCTGACCTAATTGGGGATCTGTTTATCTGTCGGCTGTATCAACAACATCGACAACTTGAAGGAAAGTAATAATAAAATTGCGTGCGTATACAAAGCTATTAAGGCTTTTTGATTAATATGACTCATACAACGAATTGCGCTACATGAGAATTCGATCAGAATTGAAATATAAAAATAAAACACGGTTTTATTGTATGTACTAGGACAATGATGATAAATACAAATAGAACCACCAAATGCTTCAATTGTATGGAAAATAAATATGCTACAATAAAAAACCTAACTAAAACAAGTGTTATAATTAAGATAATATATACAGGGTGTTTTTATTAAGTATTCAGCATCGATATCTCTGAAAATTGGAAGAAAACAAAAAATTGAATTTCTATTTTAAGGGGGACATCATTTGACATATAGTTGACATGTCTGTAACTTTCCCCCTCCACTCCAATAAACCTCTTTCAAAAATTTTAAATGGTCGCGCGACACCAACCGTGTCGCACTAAACAACTTTACGTTTTACCATGTCACACCATATTAACACCACGTATTTCATTGAAACACATATATTCACAAAGGAGACGATCAGAGTTAAAAATTTATGTATTTGGCCTGTTATTGTGAGTAAAAAAAAGAAACAAAAAATGTAATAAATAAATTTATATTTATGACACTCAATTGCAGTATACACTCGGGCTCATAAAATATTGAGACAGGTGATATCCCTTGTGGGCTTTGTGTCGTAATTGCGCACTGTTTCAATCGGTTTATTCAGAAAATGCATGATGGCACGATGGATTCGCGTGGGTACTCGGGACTTGCTATACCGTTCAGTGCCGTGTGAGATTAACGTGTCACCATAAAATAATTGTGAATATGTAGGAGGATAAAATTTTTAAATAAAAAAGTATCGGCCTACGGGTACCTGTTTTTGAGTTTCTGGTGACACTCAACGTGTTAAGCCCTGAATATCTCAAGTAATCATGGCAAAATAGAAAATTTCCAAAACACGCCAATTTTTATTTTAAGTGAATCATTTTGACATCCTCTCACAGCAGACGGCATCTCATTTGAAATTTTTTTGTTAGTAAATCGGCAGTACAAATTTTTATTTATTTTTTGTTTGAATTGAATACCCAGTCTAAAATATTTTTATAAATTAATATAGAACAGTCAAAATATAAACCCCAAAACATGTAAATTTTTATTGTAAAGGGGTCTTATTTTGGCACTCTTTTGACAATAAATTTGTAAAAATTGTGTTATTTTAAACATGAAAATAATCAATTAAAGTTATTATTATAATATATCAGTAACCCAATTTCAATAACCTATTTTTAAGTTCACAGCTCCAGTAAAGAAGTTTATTTCAAAGAGGTTTTAAAATATCTAAACATATTTATATGCCATCCCAAAGACATTATTTATCTAAAGAAATGTTAAAGATGAAAATATAGAAATCTAAATAATGTAAGCTTTGTAAAAATATTAAAAAATATGCAGACCTGCTTAATAGTGAGTATTCAATATCTTGAAATTTCGTGAAATGTCCAAATATGCAAATATCCTAATGAACAGTTGGTCAAAATATCAGGCAAATATACAAAAATGTAAAATAAATGTTCAAATTATCTCTAAAAGTTCAGCAATTAATTATTAATTATTAATTATTAATGATTAATTATTAATTATTAATTATTAATATCATCTTCCACTTTAGAATTCATTTGCTTTATGACTCATATTTTAGTAGCTAAGTAAAAAAGGGTTATCATGAAACTTAATCAATAATTTTTTCTGTAAATTGTTTAAAAACGTGATTCATAAAATTTAGTTGAGTCACATCCATACTTGTCATGTCTGGGTTTTATTAGGTCGTAACCTGTGACAATTAAAATATGCCTATCAATAATGTAATCATTTTAATTTATGTTTATATCGCAGCAGATACAAATTTGTGCGTGTACACATCGGGTCTTATCATTGTGATAAATAATTAATAACAAAAATGCTGATCAAAATATGTAATACTTATTAAATCTGTTAATTTTATCAAATGTTTTGTTAATATAGTCAAAGTAAGCATTTTATTGTATAAGAAAAATACAAATATAAAAAATATCTATCAATTCTAATTTTTGTGAATTCTATATTATTCTTACAAAATGTAAAATTAAAAAAAATAAACCCTTTCCAAAAATTGATTGTCTCAAACTTCTTTCCCTCAATTTATTGACGAGTCACAAATTAGAATTTATTTTAATTGTGTTAGACCGTTGTTTACCCTGCCTGCGTATCATAATATAAGTGCCAATCAACGATATTATTATGATAAAAAAATAATAGTAACAAATGTTGTTTATAAAATAATGAAAGCTGTATACTTTTTAAATATAATATATCCATTATAGTCGAATGTGTTACGATGCCATAATACATAATTATTATTTTATAAGTTTAATAAATAAAAAATCCGTTCAGTTTTTAAAAGTCTTTTTAAGAAAATTGTCTTTATTCTATTCATAAAACAGTAGCAAATTTCTTATTCGGTGGTTCTAGAAAATCTTGTATTATAAACTAAATCCGCTCCCCAAATTAGTAGTAGTAATAAATTAAACAAATCCTTTTATGCTATTTTACAATTAAAATCATTATTACCAATGCACTAGAGGATATACCGATTGTTCACGAGATTTCCTTACATAGGACAAGCGTTCGGTTTTACTCGACCGAGAGAGAGGACTGAGGGATACGTTCCACTCGCATGTCGAAACGTATTGAAATGTTGCAAAATATCGTAACAAATTGATGGGATTATTGTTCAAGTTATTTAAAATAAAATGATTCTATAAACTAAAATTAACAATCTAATATTTTTTTAATTTAAACAATACTTTAAATTAATTAAAAATATTTAACACATCCCTGTTGTGTTAAAGATTTTTTTATTTTCCACCAAATAAAATATTTCAAAATAAAATAATTCTAAAACTAAAATAAAAAATCTACGTTACTTTAAAAAAATAAAAATACTCGATATATTACAATAGGTTATGAAAAGTACCCCAATTTTACGACAAACAATAACCCAACCGATCATAAAATTCTAAACAAACGTTGATCAGCATACAATGAGTTTTGCATCAAATTTACCCTCGATATTTACTTTTAACTGGTTCACATGATTGGCCCTTTTATTTTGATGTCAATATAATTTAGATTTAACGTATCCCCATAAGAAAAAATCGTTAGGGGCCAAGTCTGACAATTTTGCTGGCCAGCGAATTGTATGGCTATTTGTTATAATTTTTTAGGAAAATATGTTGTGTAAATAGTCCATTACTTCTAGAGTTATGAGCAGGACGGCCATCTTGTTAGAACCAAATATTATCAAAATTGTCGGTAAGATTCCTTATTGCAGGTACAATTTGATTTCAAGATTCAAATAACTTATTCTCCTCACAATTCCATCGATAAAAAAGGTCCAATGATATTATTCCTATAAATACCGGCCCAAACATTCACTTTTTTAGGATACTGTGTCCTAAAATTTAATTGACGATATTCAATTTCAATAGACCAATAACGAAGAATAGACGGACTATGTATGTACGTAACGGAAACGTGGATTCTTCAGTAAACACGATGTTTTCAATAAAATTGTTATCTGCATTTGCACGTTCTATTACTGCCTCACAAAATTCCATTCTACAATAGTAGTGTTCAAGAAAAATTTTCTGATAGGTTTGGTATTTATAGGAATGATATTTATATTTTTTAGCATCTTGTGAACTTTAACCACACTAATATTAGGTTATACTGTAAATTTCACAAATTTTAATCTTCTCCAATCATTGAACACAAAATTATTTTTTGCATTTTGGCATCTTCACTTAATGTTTTACGGCATTTACAATCTACAACCTCCTTAAAATGTGTAAATATTGGTATCTAGCTATCTAGATATTTTACAAAAATAAATCCCTTATCTGGTGCAGAGAATGGCTATGAAAAGATAATGAGATTATCTCAATTTTTTCATTAAAAATGTACGCCATTATTTGTTATTGTTTACTGTTAAATATTATTTTTGAACAGTTTTATTTTCCTGTGCAAAGTAGGAAACGGCAAAAAACCCGGAAAATGCGAAAAAAGAACACCAGATGACTTTAATGGTTCCAAAAATAACTGCTGCGTTGCGAAAATGTGAGCAAGAAAAAGGCCGGCGGCAAAACAAAAAAGAAAAATGTCGATGTTAAATATTATGACTAAGCAAGTTATTGTTTCCACGCCGCAGTCTGCATGAGTTTAATGAAACTGGCGCCTGGCAGCTTCGCTTCTCCGGTCCCCTCTCTAGGCCGAATCGAGGCAAACGCTTGGCCAATGTACGGAAATCCCGTGAACAAACGGTATATTACTCAATGTTATATACTCATATTGTATATAATATAATGTTATGGGGCAATACATCTACTTCATATATATATATATATATATATATAAATATATTTGGCAATTCTTTAAACAAAAAAATATTAAAACTTTAATTATCCTTGTATAAAATTATAAATATTTTATTATACAATCTATAACATCAAATACAATGTACAATAATAGCGCAACAGATATAAAATAAAGGTTAAGGGTTCTAACCTCATCATAAGTAAATTTTTAACTCATTCATCAACATGCAGTCATTTTAGTATATTATTTAATAATAATAATAGAGTAAGAATATTGTGTATATAAAATCTAGAGTTCATAACAAAAAACACATTTTAGAAAAATAGTACTTGGCCAACTATAACTGTATTATGTAATCAACATGTTTTAGTGAAGTTTTTAGTTTGTTATTAACATGTATGCAATAATGATGTTTTTATCAAATATTGTTTTTAAAACTGCTACCTGTATATATGATGAATTATGTGTGGTGCTTTTGTAAATGCTGCTATATGTAATAAAAACTCTATCTATCTATCTATCTATCTATCTATTTATAGCACTAGATGAATGGCTAGGAACTAACTGATTCAAGTAAAATAACTGCGGATGCTTCAATTATGAAAAGAATCCACTTCATGTGCAGTGTAATTTCTAATAATACAACATGCTCCGCACATCCCTCTTCAGCAAACATAGAGTAACCCAGAAAAAGCTGAATAATAATAAATAAGAATTCTTTGGTAAAACCTCCTTGATATTTAGACGAAGAAGACGACAGAAATGCACAATAGAACAAACAAGATTCCTGTGCAAGGACGTTAACAAAAACTAAAAAAGTCCATTCGATTCGACCAAAACTTTTAATTACGTTTTATCTAACAAAAACGCAACTTATTCATCAAAGTAAAAGAATGTTTAGAACTTTCTTTGTTAGAATAAAAAACCATAAAATTTTCTTCTCATTAACATATAATTATTATTGTTTTAGAATTAGTGTTCATTAAATCAAACAAATAAAAGTACAATTTTTAAAACAAGATTGCATACTCGGAATTAATAAAAAAATAGTACTACTTGTTTGTTTAATTAATTTTAGTTTTTATTAGAAAAACATACATCAATTTAGGTGATACGCACAGCAGTATAAATGCTAATGTATAATTACAATTCTCATCGCGTTGTCCGGCATGTTGTTACACTGATGAGAGGGAAATACTCCAAAACACGTGCCTGTATCACATGCCTTGGTGAAATGCATTGGCGAAAATTGCATTCTTTCTAAAGACGTGTCCACGCTGTGTCGATCGATAAGATTGAAGGTCAACTTTTGATTTGTCTATACTACTTCAGTGTTCCAAGTATGTGTAGACTAGTCGACCAACAAACATAGGTAAATAGTGAATTTAAATACACAGTTTCACACCAATTTTAGTAGCTCTCATGCGGCGTTCCGTAATGATATAATCCGATAGGCTAATTATACGAAATTCAACAACATTCATAGATTTTTTGGTACATTATCCACAGATTTTTCCACGTTGTCGATTGATTGTGTCGATCAACACCACTCAGCATAATGTGGACACGCCTTTATATTACAAATAAATTTAATTAGTTGTTTTACATCACTTTTTTTAAGAAATTGATATCATCCTTTATGAATGAATGTCAAGAAATTAAAAAAAAATATTATACAATCATTTATATAATGTAATTATTTTTGAAATACAAGAATTACAAAATTGGAACAAAACAATATTCACGACTTTTTCTTTAAAATTTAAGGATATAAATAATTATTTTAAAATAATAAATTCAGTTAAGTTAAGTTGAAATGAATAACTGTATAACAGAAATTATACAGGAACTAAATAACCGTATTTCGGTTGTCTACATTGATCGACGAATTTCAGTGTCACACATTTAATGTATATGCAGCTGCAGAATGGAGGTATTTGGGAAAAGTGAGTTACTTGATGCCGATTTGCGTTAACACAATATTTGCATAGGTTATCTTCTACAAATTGTCGTGACAGCTATAATTTTGTATCGTTCAATTTGTTAGTTTATTTAACAAACTCATTTTATAAACTACGCATATCGTGCATGTCATTGATTAAATTGGCGCCAGAAAATGAGATTTATAAAGCAATACTTAATTGGTGTTCGATGTATTATAGATAATAATAATGATTAGTATTCGTACATATTAACAAACACACCTGTGTGTACAGAGCAATTCCCAGTACATAATATAGACTGTGAGCTTGTTGTTGATGTAATGTCATGTCAGAAATAAGGTGAAATAAATTATATGCTTTCATGGTAACATTATAATGAAATCGACTCTCAATGTTACTTAATAATAAAAAAAACAAGAAATTTTTTTTTTAAATATAATCGATCCTTTCGCGAGGATTAAATATATTATTAATATTTAAAATATGAACTTATTTAAAAAATTTATTTGATTGTGATATATAATAATTATTATTATTAAAAACTATATTTCATACATTGATTGCCATATGTATCACACTGGATGAGTCAATCTTGCCGCTTGTATCTTCTGGTATACATGACCTTATTTATACACTGACTTGTTATAAACTTGTTTTTATCGCTTTTAATGCATAAGTTTGTAGCATTTTGAAACACATTTGTTTGAAAAATGGCAATGTCATTTTATTGTCATAGTATGGTTTTATTGAAAACTTCTTGTATTTTTCAATTTGTAAAAATTTAGAGGTAATTGTTGACAAAAGAAAATGTGTCAATTACAAAAAACAAACATTTCCAACGTATCCTTTTGTTTGAGTTTAACCGAGAAGTTAAGGCATCGGAGGCTGTTAAAATCACTTGTGCCGATTACGGAGAGAACGTCATCGTGAAAAGTACTGCACAAAAATGGTTTCCTCGTTTCCAAAAGGGACAGTTTGATATGAATGATTTCCCACGTTCAGAAAGGCAATCCGACGTTGATGAAGACAGATTAAATGCTTCAATTCATGAGATCCACGTGAATCATAAACAATGTGGGAAAATATATTATTGATTAGTTTATGTATTTTGAGTATTTAAAAAATACATTATAAATTAAAAAATGAAACGCTACAAACTTATGCTAATTAACTTAATAGCCAATATATACAGAATTCTTAAAAATATAAGTAAAAAGAAATACAAAATTCTTCGTTAGAAAAATATTTTGTTGAAGAAATCTTATAGAAAAACTTTTCTTCTTAATTTTGGCATCTCGTTGTTATTTGTATAAGTAGGTATCAATATTTGTAATATTTTTGATAAGTATCTTAATGCACAAGTGCTCTTTAGATTCGTTTATACGAAGTCATGTTTGCCAAATAGTGCCTTTACTAAGAACGCTCGAATTTTAAATGTAAATAAAACAAGTTAAAAAAATATGCTATGGTAAGTATGCAACGTTCCATCGTTCAAATGTCAGCCGCGGTTTTGCTTGGTAGCACGTACTTGGAAGATTTATTTTTTTTGCAACTTTTTCAATTAAATCTAGCTGAATTTGCTAGAATACATTCGTTCGTTATGTTGATTTTAAAGCATCGTTTGTTTGCAGTTTATTCGCATAGACTTGCAATTTTAGATAGGGCTAAAGGGATAAA
>JARJEC010103376.1:0-12239 GCA_030264575.1 Tachinus sp. AB-2021
TCCTATATTTTATTTTTGTTATATTGCTTGGCTTGTTAATTTATTGATTGAAAAAATAATAATTCAAAAAACTTATTTTTTATAGCAGAAAAACGTTTTTTACTCTTCCTGTGAAATCACCTTTTTGGACTTATGTGATTTGAGACTTACATCCCTTCTAACAACAGAATTGTTGCTTTATTTTATGTTTATAATATGGTTCATAATGCACAAATATTTAGTGCATGTGAGTAAAATAACTTCATAGAAATTCTTTTCCTTTGTTGCTTGGTTAAATTTTTGTGAAAACAACTTAAAAAGATTACTTTTGTCTATTGCTTAACTATAGAATATAATTAATAAATAAAATGCTTGAAAAGCCCATATTATATCTTTTTCATCTTTGTTAGGATCAGGTTTTGAATATTTTTTGCGTTGTTGCCTTGAGTTTCTTATTAAGACTTAAATGCCCAGCTTTTATTCCACAGTTTTGGTCGTTTAGACAATCTTGATGTTTTCAATTTATTAGTCTTTGTTATTTTAGGAACTGGTTCTGTTTTCCATATCTTTGTTTTTGCTCTGATGTTTACATATTTGTTTCTGAATGTTACAACTTTTAGGTATCCCAGATTATTGTTGTTCTGGTTGTTTTCACTCGTACTTTTCCTTTTTGGTTCGATTTGCAAGTGATAATCACGCCAATGTAATTGTATAGCTAATTTACACCAAACTGGCTCCTTCGTGCTATAACGTTTTTTTCCAAATTATATATTATATATTAATAAACATTAGTAAACGTCCTGTATAAAGAGTTCGAATCACCCTGTATCAAAAATTTTACACACCTATAATGATTTTGAAACACTGTATAAACACTTTAAACCACCCTTCCTTTACATTAATTTTGAAACACTCTGTATGAACGCCATGTATATCTATTTTTAATAACCCTGGATAAACATTATGAAACACCCAAACTTACAACACCCCCCTTTTATAATTATATTAAAGCACCTCATTAACATATTAAATTTTGTATAATTTATAGAAAATTTGAAACACCCAGTATAGACAATTATTGGAAAAAACATTTTAAAACATCCTGAAAAAAAAGTTTGAAACACCCAAATGTAAAATTTGACGGACCTTGTATAAACACTTTAAAAGAATATTGAAACACCCTGTATAAACATTTTAAAACGCTCGGTATATCAATTGTGAAACACCCTGTATAAATACGTTAAAAGAACCTGTATAAATCTTTTGAAACACTCTATAGAACAATTTAAAATCATCCTCACAATAGTTTACTAAAAAATATTAGCATCTAGGCCAGTCTAAGTTTTGTTCCTGTAGTATATACTAATATAAGTGTGTGTGAGGATAAAATGTGATACCTAGTCTCACATTGAGTTTTCCTAATATTATTGGGGTTTATGAATATACTTTTTAAGAATGAGTCTGTCTTGAGCGTGGTTTGCAGTAAGTGGTTTATCACTCGTATCATTAACTCATTAACGTACAGTAATAAATCTAGTATAAGCATTTTAGATCTAGTTACACAATATTATAAAATTGTTTGTTGTACAAATGACTTTTTATGCTTTCAAACCTATTGACAGACGCCAATTTGACTGAATAATAGTATGAATCTAAAGACTGTGTTTACATCTAACAAATATGTTTGTACTAGTTCTATGAGAGCATGACTGTACAACTTGAAGGTGTCAAATTTCTTATGTTTTATTTGAGTTCTATAAGTATATATTTTCTCTCAGAAAACTATTATTTGGAATCTCTTTTTGGTTTCGGAAATTGTGCGTAGCTATTTTATACTTATTAATTTTGATCAGGTTCTCTTGATATTCATTATTTAAAGATTGGGTTAGATTCCTGCTTGAGATTCCTACTGTTTTAGTTTAATTTTGAAGTCCGATTTATTGTCAAGTCGTCGTCACTGTTTCAAATCCGGCCTCTAGGCTATGCTAGTCTAGTTTATTTTCGTCTGTGGGTGATATTTTATTTCGCACCTACTCACCAATGAGGATTGGTTAAATCGCTAAGTCTTTTTCTGACTAGGACAAGTAGTTTAGTGTAGAATTGCAGATAATTTAGTCGCTAACCATCTGCGATCAAATAAATTTATCAGAGTAGACAGTAATATCTATTATATATAGTTTAGTGGTAAGTAGGTTACCCGCCACTCTACTAATAAAATTAAAAACTTTATATTTGCAAACAGTAGGTATATTATTATATACCATTTATTACGATAATACAATAATAGTATCTGTACATCTAGTAAAAGCACAAAATTATAGTTCTTAAAATTGTTTAAATTCTTATAAAATAATTTCAATTAATATTTTATGTTAGCACCTTGGCTACCTGGTAACATAAAAATATAAATTTTTAAATTGCATTTATGTGTTTAACTTTTTATATTAAAGGGCACCCCAAATGTACATGGTAACTCAATTTATCCGTTCACCATTGTTAACTCTGTTTTTATCGAAGTTATCGGTTAAATTAGCAAAATAGTAGTAATAAAAAAAGATAAAGATTCATAATAAAAAATACGTCCATTAACCAACGCAATAACATGCGTTGTGCTCTTTAGTAATACCATCAGTATACATTTGATATGTTTACAATTGTAGATAGTTCAAAGTCACCAGTTCCTGATATATTAAGCGATTCTTCTGTGCATTGGGATTTAGAATATAAACAAATAGCATCTCCAATGTCCAGCGAAGGATCGAGCTTTGATGAGATGGACGTTTCAAATTCCAACACACCAAAATCTCGCAACATTTCCGGCCAACGAAAAAAAATTTCAGACAGCTTCCACAAGGAAATGGAATCTGACGACGAGGACGTTGCTTTTGTTGTGCATCCAACGAGTGATCTAACTGATGCTGGATATCAGACTGGTTCAACATGCGAAGAGTCATGGGGCACAATGTCAAACTTGTTTGCTTCCACGCCAACCAAACTTAAATTGTTCCAATGAATAATATAAGCGATGTATATTTTATAAAACATTAATTTTATTATATTTTATGGTTTTACAAATGGTAAAAGTACAACTTATATATAGTACTAAGATGACTGAATTTTAATGATTCGATTTGCTTTCTTAAGTCTGATTTTTAACTGCCATATATTGATTTATGTAGATTGAGGAGCTTTGTTGATTACTGTATTTAAATATGATATATAGCCCATGTGCAATTGCTAAATATATATTTTATATCGCACCCATAGTTTTTCATAGAACCACAAAATTTCAGATGAAAAGGTAGGTGATAAATAACTAAAAACATTTTTGATACCTACATTTTCTTTTTATTACAAAAACATTTTTTTGTCCGAACTTATTTACGACTTAGTATCTTCAAAAGTTTGTTTTCTGCTTACTGTGAATTTTAATACCCACTACGAATGGGGAGAATAAATAAATAATTATTATTAATGGGATTTATTAGTCGATAAAACTGGATTTGTTGAAATCTCACTGTCGATATAGTACACAAGCCACTGGTCATCATTCATCAAAGAATTTTAATTTCACCACAGCCATACAAAATATTGTACTTACATAATTTTGAGAAACTTGCAAAAATAGTGAGTTGCGAATTCATACAACATTTTCTTCAACAATTTCTTTTATCTTAAAATATTCCATAAATTAAAATTACAAATTAAAGAAAATACCGATTAAAATATTAAATAAATTATTTGTTAAGTATCAGTTTCAAATCGACAACCCGTGATTTGATTTCCGGCTGATTATCCTTGGAAATTTCTGGTAAACACTCAGAAAATCTGTGAGAAATTTGATTGAAATGTTTCTCATCCCCAACATCTGCAACATGTAAACATTATAATTTTAATAAGAAAATATGCTTTTAATATAAAAAATACCTTTCAGTTTCTTAGCTAATGAGAAGAAAACATTCAGAGCTTCCTTCCTTAATCTGGTATGTTTTGTTATACCTGTAAAAAATATATTAAAATATTAATGCTGCCGAATGACAACTTGCATTTTATAATATTAATTTAAGGAACTTTATGCTGTAATTGTTAGACAGTCGATCAGGCACGGACTGGTTAAACATTCACTTGACTGAAAAATGCTACATGGGTCACAATGAAATTGGGCGTTTAGGGAGGAAGTATATTTTATTTATGGGCCACGCTTTTTTTAATTTGTGGGCTGTGTCGGTCACATTTTGCACATACATATTTTAGGGCCAGGCTGTACCACTGAATTATATCTAACTGGAATGATATAAAAAATATTTTCAATGTTCAAGGGATATACTTGTGTACGATATAACTATATAAATGTACTATTTTAGTGTTATTTTTTTTTAAATGTAGGAAGTCCGTCCCCAGGCTAGACCTTAAATTATTACTATATAAGCCCAGCTGTCAAAGCTGCAAAACAAAAAATACTACGTGTGCGTACAATTGATATAAAGAATAAGAAGAGATAAGATTTGTATGTAGAGCGCTTTTTCTGTATTGTCCCTTGCGAATGAATTGATGTCGAGTATATATTTATTCAAATAATTTTAATGTTGAATTATTTTCATTTTAATTACATAAAATATTAATGTTATGAACTTACCTAAAGAGTACGATAATGCAGTGAGCACATCTTCAATTATTTTCCCCAACATTACATCATCATCTGTTGACAAATTGGGTTCAGTTAATAGCACTAAATTATCAACAAAACTACAAAGTGAAGCTACAATAGCAACTTGAACATTCCTGGTAGTTATTGGCAGAGATGTAACACAATGCTCCACAAACATATTATTATATTTATTTTGCGTATCTTTCGCATTTTTGGGCCAAGCCTTGCCCAATATATTGTAAACCGTTTCACGTAATTTCAATTTATTTTCTCTCTTGGAACTGACGTCTTCTTTGCTAGCATCTTCATCCTCATCATCTTTTGCAGTGGCATTATTTGATAAAATATTTTCAACTATATTGTACACATCTTCGAATTTATCAATTTCCAAAGAGGAGAGGATATCACCTAATGCTTCAAGTGCACTAATTTTGTAGACAGTCTCTTCTTTCCTGCTTTCTTTCAAGACTGCTTCAATTATTAAGGAAACCTCTATTTCTTTGTCAATTTTTATAGCATCCCTATAAATAATATATATTTAAGTACTATAAAATGAAAAATATTATTATAATATTTAAGTACTATAAAAGAAAAAACTTGTTCTTAAAAAGGCTACCAAAAGAATAAAATTTGTTAGTAGTTGTACAGTGGCCAAATTTGGAATTTATCTCGGAAAGTTATAATGCTATATTATATTCATATACACTATGGAGTCGAAGTAAACAAACAAACAAACCGCGTGATCAGTACGTGAACACAAGCAAGCCTGCATGTGATTGGTCATTAGCTCGGCTGCTTAATCCAGATCCTATTAAAGTGAAATTTCATACATAGATGCATAGTAAATTATTTGCATTGTATAAGCAATTTGGAGACCAGGTGAGGCCATCATGTAAAAGACGGAAAATAACTCATTTAGGAGTAAAAGTTAAAGAAGTTGTCTTAAATGTCTATAAAGCAGAAATCCTAGATGAGAATAAAAGCACTGTAGAAACTATCATTGCAACCCTGCCCTGGTGTGTTCGAGCTGTGCACGTGAACAACGCATGTATTTGTTTATTTCGACTCTACGGTGGTTTTGAATTTAGTATAGAAAAAATGCCCTGATAAGGCAGCTGCAAGCTAAATTTGCAACATTAGTTTATTGGTAGCAAAAGGATTATACAAATAGTTACTAGGAGCAAAACAATAGCAGAAATTAAAATTTAATATGTTCAATTTTACATTTAATGGATGGATGAATGGAAGCAACACCCCGATAGGGTCACAAAAAAGCTTTGAGAAATCACATATTATGCACTACTTTACAAGCACCAACTATGTTTTGCGGAACTTCAATTCCATATTTATCTATTTAGAATTATTTTTTAAATATGAAACAAATAAAATAACTTACTTGCAGTTGCTGCAAATGCTAGCTAATGCCTTCAATAGTTTATCTTTTCCATTCCATGTACGTCCTGATAAACCATTCAAAAGAATTTGTATTAAAACATTTCTATGCTTTGATTCCATACTTGTTCCCAATTTGGATGCTACAGTACTTACAGCATTGGCAGCCTACGATATAATCAGAATGTTAATGAATGTATGTCTATTAAGTTGGTATGTCTGCAATTTTATCATTTTGTAGTGATACTTAAGTATGATTTATTGTTAATATTTCAACTAAAATGTTACAAAATGTCTGATTAATTTTTGGCTTATGAGGATAATTCTTTGTTATATTTTTAATTGTTCTAAATAACTGTTCACATTGACTCATAGCAATTTTAATATGTAAACAACACTAGAATATCTATAAATAATATATACTTGTGCTTTCATATTCCAAGATGGAGACTCCAAAGCCGTTTTCAAAATCTCACAAATAGCTTCAATATTTTGCCGAATTCCACTTTCTGTGCCAGGACTTTGCTCTGCCCAAATCTCATTCCATATTTCAAGCGTATGTTGTGTCTCAGGTGTTTTTTCAGCATGCATTGCAAAAAATACTAGTGGCAGAACAACATCCGAATGAGATTTTAGAATTTCTTGATTGTGGTTGCCGATTGATTGGATTGTATGTGCAACGGCCGACCTAATAGAGTCATCTAAACATGAATATAATGTTTTATTCCGTGTATATATTTAACATATTAATTACCTTCACGTTCAAAATACCAGTGTTGCAATTTAGCGAATAACTTCTCCAAACTCGATTCTTTTGCTGTTGATACTAAATGTCCTATGGCGGATGCATAATGTTTTCTAATTGATGAGTTCCTATCAGTAAGGCCGTTCACTAATGCTGCTAAAAATTTTCCTGAAATTAAACAAAAGAATACATTTTCTAAAATAGCATTTTTAATAGGGTGGGGGATTATAAATAATAAGTGTAAACAATTTTGCCACCTTATTTGGTATGTAATTTTAAGATAAAAATGACATATGAACATAGGTCACACAGGGTGATAAAATATAACTTGATTATTTTGAATGATAAAACAATATTTTCTTAACCTATTAGTAGTCACGTATTGAAAAAACGCAACAGCGCTGATTTAAAGTGATGTATTTCATTTGTAAATTTTTATTACACATTCTCGTGTTTAATTATTCCTCTAATAGGGTTTTAAGATGAAAACTGGCATATTTTTATTATTTTCTTCGAATTTGATTTTGCTTTACAGCCATGTTAGTGTAATGATAGGCGCAGCTATTGTAATAACACTACATGCAAGTTGTCCAAAAATTTCACAAATCCAAAGGGATGTTTGGAATTTATTGATGTTTTCTGTTTTATCAATCACGTTTAATCGAATATTTAATTTAATTTTATTTCTGTTCAGAATAAAAATAATTTATTACATAGTTAAATAATTATTTAGCCCCTTAAAAATTAAATACACGCAGATATTTATTGATAAACCAAGTATTTAAATGTTTTGTTGAAAATGCTACACGTGAGATACTACGTATTTAGGCGTATGTGACTACTTAAAGGTTTTTAATGAAAGTTCCTTTATTATTTATTCAAAGAAATATTTTGATAATTCTGCTTCCGGTTTAACCAGAAGTAACATCAACTTTGTTACGTAAAATGAAATAACCTGTATATTTTATTATTTTTGAAATGCCTATAAAATCTTCTTTATGAAAGTTTATTAAACTTATATGTCTAAAGTCAATATTTAGCGAGATATTTGAAGTGCCGATTTATAATATTTTACATTCAACCCTTGCCATATCCAAGTTATTTTTAAAGATAATAAGATATTGATTAAACATATTGTTGATTTTATTAATAGCTATTTATTTGACAAAGTGTATTGGTTAGTTACGAGATTATGTAAAATTGCTTGTTCTACAAGTGACTTTTTATGATTTCTAACATATTGACAGATATCAATTTGAGCTAACACCAGTATGAATGAAAAGACCCAGTTACACCAGGCAAATTTGTTTGTACTAGATTTATGTGAGCATGACTGTACATACTTATCTTACCTGTATAAGGCTGTAAATCCTGCCGTAAATGTATGGTTAGCAGAGTTATAAAATGAGCACAAACCACTCTGGTTCCTAAACCGACACTTCCTTTCATAAGTTCCGTCACTTTGGGAACAAGTTCTTCCAATATCGATGCATCAGCATATTGCAAACACTTGAAATTGCATTGTTAGAATAAAATCCATAATGTTTAATGTAAACCTACCTTTTGGACGGTTTCTGTAGTAAAATGTGATTTTGCCATGGAAGCTCTTATACTGTCAACTGCTTCCTGTACTTGACTTTGAGCCCCATACATTGTACTCATATACGACAACTTTGAAGATTCTAAATCACCAGTTGCCAATAACAATGCTGGGATAAGTTGCGGCAGAAATGGTTTAAGTTGTTTACCAGCAGAACCGACCAATTCAGAAATTGTCTGTAAACTATAATAAAGATATTAAAAAAAACTGCGTATTTACGTGACTTTTATCTTAACCAACTTCAACCGTAATTTTTGGAATGCTTCAACTATAAGATTTTATTATATTTATTTTTAGAAAATTCGAACTTTGTAAATGAAAATAAATTAATATCAGTCCATATTTCGCAACTTTTCACTGCTTTATCAGGACAAAAACTGAAAAGTTGCAAAATACAAACTGATAATACATTATTTTTATTTACAAAGTTCTAATTTGCCAAAAATAAATATAATATAATCAATCGAAAAAAAAAAGAACGATTAATTTAAGATTTAAATAATTCCTTTAAAAACAAATTTAAAAGACAATACAATTATTTCAACTACTAACCTCACTAGCCTTACTTCTGCAACTGGGTTGCTTATACCAGTATTTAAAAGTACTGGCAAAACAGATTCCATCATTTTAACACCATCTTTGCCTTGATTTAAATCACATCCTCTAATGCAAAGCTAAAAATAATATTTATAAAAATAAAATTTGATTATTAGATCAACAATATACCTTGCTTAATATTTTTGTGGTTTTAGTTGCTGCAATGCGAGTTTGTTCATGATGGTCATCCATTACTCGAAATAATTGTGTCCATAGTTCATTCATGACATGCACCGAATCATGTATCGATCTATTTCCAGCACCTTTTAGAAAATCTTGTAATGCCAAGCAACAAGACTGGCGTACCCTGTATTGAGGAGACGTTAAATTGGATAGTAATTCTTGTAATACTTCATTGTGGTATTGATCCAACTGTAATTCAAATATGCAATAATTGAAACAATAAAACATAAAATTATGTTTTTTCATTTAAAAATCATCCTTCAAACCGCGATTTGTTAGTTCGCCACAACAGCAAATAATTCGTGCCAGTCTGGGGAGTCCTAAATGAAATATTTTTTTAACATACCATTTTTTGTGGTTCAGCTACTAAAACATGCCAAATGTTTTGCATAGATGCTTGCAAATTTGGTGAAGGATCATACTGATATCTATAAAGTTTGGGTATTATATTTGGCAAGTGTTGTTGTAAATGTTCTCCACATTTCTCAGCAATACTTGAAAATCCAAATGCAGCTCCTTTCTTCGAGTTCCAAATCGCATTATGATTGGCCAAATGCATAAATTGATAAATTAAATCCGGCTTATTCAATTCAGATGCCAATGAACATAGTTCTTTGTAGGTAGAAAGATTTCCCCTAAAAATTATAATGTTACATCCATTGAAAAATTTGATAGATGTCCAAACCAAAATTATACCAAACCGAAAAATCTTTTATTATTTACTTTTTTTCACAATAAAATTTACATACAGTGACCACCACAAAGTATGCAAAAATATTTTTTTAATATGCATTTATCGGAAATTTTTATTTTTTACTGAAAGTTGTGCATGTGTCAATAATATACATATTGCATCTTTCAAATATACTAAGAGATCTATGCACCGGTGTCCGCTAAGATATTCTATCGCTAAACCACAGCACTTGGGTGTTCACTATGGTTTCTTTATAACCACGCCAAGAGGACAGATGTTTTTAAATATTTTTATTTTGGATGTCTACCGTGGCCTGGTGTATCAATTAGCGAAAGTTTACATGTATAAAATAAGCTGTTTGTGTATGCTCTAGCGTCTCGTAGGGCAAATTATAAAAGGTATAGTACCGCACCACAGCAGATACCAAATATATCTACTTAAAAAGTAATGATATTTTTATGACCGGGAAAGTTTCTGCTGTGGTACACAGACGTTAATTTATCATAAAGCGCCATATCAGGCACCCATGCACGTTTCAATTACCTATTTATTAATAAGCTTAACAAAACACAATTAATTGAAAAATTAAAACTAATGCTTAAGAAGCATCACAATAATTAAATATAGAAAATAATACTTGCCCTACATTTTTAAAGTATTTTCTTATATTTTGCAGGTCTCGACATTTCAAAAGAGTAGTTACTTATTAATATTTTAGAATAATTCTTAATGTCTCAAGATTTCGATAACAATTGCTAACATTTTCACACATTTTGTAACAATGTTAACTTTTAGTAAACGATAATGAAATGCATAATAAAAAAATGGTGCAGACTTTTTGGCAGTTACTGTATATTGAGATAATCTACTTACCCAGTTGGACTTTTTCCTAATTGACCTTCTTCAAACAATTTGGTATCAGATGTAACTTGAACTGCCTGTCGTCTACCAGTTGTCAATTGTTCAACTAAAGCCGATAACAATTCTTCTGATTTTGAGTAATCGTAAATTAGACACAAACCTTTAGATGCAACATCCTGTACAATATCTGTAAAAATCAAAATATATTGACTTGGATGTCATTATATTTTATTTTGCAAATATTGTCATTGTAAAGGAATTTGACATTAAAAATACAAAATTATAATGGTTACAGCAAAAACTGAATTGACAGCTCCTTTCATAAATAACCTGAACACAATCTTTTATTATAATACACTATACCAGGTGAGAACTGAAACAGGCCCATATCTTTTTTATTTGAGAATATTTTTAATGAAATTTTTATAGATTATATTTTAATAATCACAAGTTCTTTCTAAATAATCAAATACACGACCAAGTAAAGCTATCGAAAGTCCAGTATTAAAGAGTACTTGCAAATTAGTTTAAGTATTATCCTCTAACAGTAGTACTCTTGGATATTGTAAACACTCAGATATATAATTCAATTAAATAATTTCAATTGTTAGAAGAACCTTACATTATACGGTTTAAATACTACTAATGAATTTAAAATTTTAATTAAAAAAAAGATCTAATTTTATGCTTAAACTATGCAAAAACTTTATGATTTAAACAGCTATGGTAGGATTACTATGTATCATTTTGTTCATAGTGTTCCTATTTTAAAGTTAATATACATACCATTATTTTCTCCAAGTAAACTCATAAATGCATTTTGCAATATCTTTAGTCGGTTTTTAATGGGATCTCTGTCAACACAACTTTTAAGTAATGCCAGCAACCAAATGCACGATGCTTGTTTGGAATTAGGGTGCAAACCATTGGCATACTTTAATAGTTCTTCAATCAGCCATTCTAAAGTATCATCATTCAAATCAATTTGCATGGCATTGGCAGGACTGTAGTCAGTTGAAGCAGTTGTCCAAGAATCTCTAGCTTCAGGTGAATATATTCCCTGTACACACATGACTAATGATTCGCCTATTGTAAAATGGACTTCAACATCTTTTGTCTGAAATAAATTAAAAATATGTTATATTATAATTAAAAAATATTATTTGCAACATACATTTTGGAACACTCTGCAGAAATGTATAAAAAGCACAAATAGACTTTAGAACTATAATTAAAGATATTATGTCATTACCTCTTTAACAGTATTTAACAATCCTTCCATGACTTCTTTAGTGAAGGGAAAATTCTCGCCGACACAGATCAAACCTAAAGCCTTTGCAGCCCTCTCTCGACATTTTGTCGATAGCTTAGCATTATTCATAACATCCAATAATTGATTTACAACTGATAACTTTGTATTTTTTTGCATAGTTGGGCGTTTTGCATCAGGACTGTCAGTTCCATTATTTTCACCAGCAGGTAAGGGAATTGCACAACTCTTTCCAATCAAGCCAATTGCTGTGCAAGCCGGACTTAAGAG